>JAADXH010000064.1:0-48931 GCA_023337595.1 Globisporangium camurandrum
ATGGTTACAAAGAAGAATAGGATACAATGCTCTCGTAATGGAAGTGATGGTAATGCAGTGGACATATTAATATCAAGTTGCATTGGATATAACTTGTCAATTGCAATAATAATGGATGCTGAGGTCAAATTGAGCCATATTATTAAGAACATTATAACAAACGTCGATGTAATTTGTCGTTAACGTCTTCTAAGCAAGATATATCCTGTACCCTTTAATTGTAGTATAGCGAACATATGATTACATTTGTACGGCGCTGTCGAAGAACTACACAACATTTAACTGCTTGTGCTTCAATTTGCTTGCAATATTCTATAAGCGGATAGCACGACGGACTTCCTTGCAGCTACATCACTTGCCGGTTGTGCTCGACTTCAGTTCAACTCGTCAAATCAAGTACACCGTTTCCTGTTCAAATACTTAATTAGAGTATATTAAGGATGGAGCTTGACGTGCCATAGTACCATGCAGCGTTTAGGTTAATGTTGTGCCCTTTATAGTTATGGATCTAGTTTCGCTTAATACCGATTTTCTAAAAAGAAACAGCATTTGGGTAAAAAATGATCGATAGCGCGGGATTCCCATGGATAGAATCTATACTCGGTCCAACATATTCTGTGCGTAACTTTGACGACATATTTAACCTTTTTATCAAACCGTATTTACGGAATCGGACACATGTAACCTACACCTTCAACCAAGATCCATTTAACTAACTCGTATGTAGTGTCGCCGCGCTCGATGTAAACTTTGCAGTAGTTAGAGTTTGGATATCGCACTTACTTCTTAAGAATCATATTTTGGTACGCTGAAAATATATAGTGTTGTACCAGCTGTCGTCACCGGTACAGCCTGTGCGTGCATGCAGCTCTGAGTTGCATTGCCTGTGGAAATAGAGCACTGTGCTTTGACATCATATCAACCATATTGACACGGACATTTGCACTGAGCGTAACATAAATCAATATACTGACCACAATCACAATTGCTTCCACTGCACACTACTTACCTCTCACCAGACAAGTGACAAGCATATCTGTCAGTTGTCGCCGTTTTGATGCAAGTCTCGAGAATAGTCGTGCTTGTTCACGGCATACAATGCATGTCAGCTTGCAGCACACATTTTGTCCGCATTTGACATGAATATATGGATACATAAGTTGACGATGCCTGCCACAAAACGCGCGTGACGCACCCAATTTGGTAGTATTGGGTTAGTTGTGGTTAGAAGTACAGGGGTGAGGTCTCTGATGACCAGGAGACCCCTCGTTTCATTTGTTGTACTTTTATATTTCGAAATTGTCTTTAAGCAATGGAGGGATAAATGTTTTTCCGAAGAGAAATACATTTGCAAAAGAAAAACGGGTCAACATGAAAGTATTGTCCCTCCATTCTAGGTAACCATTATGCAACAAACGCTAACAATCAGTGCCCATTATGCAACGTCCCCTACCAAGTGAGTTGAGACTTACTGTACGACAAGAACTGTACGACAAAAAGCACAATCGACCACAAGCGTTATGGATCCTGCCGCGACGAGCGAGGCCGATGCGCCACCTCCTCCACCACCACCTCCATCAGGACCCCCACCGCCTGGTCCACCACCACCACCGTCACCTGCTGCCACGCCGTCGCCTGGCAAGCTCCGGACCATGTCGTCAGCGTCACCGGCAAAGTCTGCAGCACACGTCGCCGCGTCGTCGTCGCCCACACCGTCATCGCCTGCTGCTGCATCAGCGAGCAGCAGCACGCAGCCCGCAGCGCCACCGGCGTCCAAACTTCTCAACCACCAACCGCTCGACGCTCCTGACGAGCTCGATCGCAAGTGGTACGCGCACTTTTACCACATGCAAAAAGCGATTCACGGCAAAGACGAACCCGCAGCACTTGCGATCCTCAAACAGGCAGCAACTGATAGTAGCACGACGACGACCGACAACAGTAGCACATCCACAGAAGCACTGCAATTCCAACCAGACGTCGCACTGCTGTATGCGATCGTGACCGAGCCGCCGCTCGCAAAGCAATACTTGCGGCACCTCACGGTCGTCGCTTCGGCTGCCGATAACTACAAACACGCGATCGCGTGGCTCCAGAAGCTCATTGACCACAAGTTTGTCAAACTCCTCGTCTCGTGTCGGAGTCAATTGCTCTGGCTCGTCCGTGAGTTTGTCCACGTGAACGTCCCAGGCGTCGACAAAGTCATCGTGTGCTTGCTGCGGTACTTGACCGGCGGCGACCCGAGCCGCACGACGATCTGGCTCGCAACGTCAATCATTCGGATCTTGATCGAGCACGAAGCGTGGCTCTTGGCGTCGTCGAGCCTCATTCCGTTTGTGTTTCACACGTTTGCGCGCATCACAGTCGACCACGCAGCACCGCAGACGCACGCAGCGCTGTTGAAGCAAGAGATCGAGCTGTGTACGACGTTGTGGAGCCGTCGACAGGGCGACGTCGCGCAGCTTGGACGCGAACTCGTGCGCGTACTGAACGACGCGAAAGACGTACGCGTTGGCTAATTGTGTGGCCCTCGTTCTCTATTGTGCTGACTCTTTATTTATTTCTCTCTCTCTCGCTCTCGCTCTCGCTCCTGTGTACGACGGACACACTGTAGATCCCGGGCATGAACACGTTGTGGAAGCAACTGCGCAACGTCCGGGACGACAACAGTAGCGACAAGGACGCGAGTGTGTTTTCTGTCGCACGGCTCATGGCGACGCCGACGCCGCCCAAGTACTTGGCGTATCGCCTCAGCCCCAAGATGGAGGAACATTTGATCTTCATGATGGTACGCATAGCAGCAAGCAAGCACGTGTCGCGATGATACATGCAACTGACGTTCTCTCTCTCTCTGTCTCTCTTTTTCGTACATACAAGGAGCGCGTACAAGTTGGTTCTGTCCATCGGTATCAAAAGTGGTTTGCGTCGCAGTTCCTCAGCAACACAGGCTCGGATGCGCTCGTACCGGATCTCGTGCGCTACATCTGTGCCGTGTACCACCCGTCGAACCAGTTACTTGGCTCGAAAGTCACGCCGCGGTATCACATCCTCGGGTGGCTCTACTTGCTCTGGTGCGTCTTGCTATGAGTGCAGAGGAGAATCGATAGCCTCTCTTTCTTTCTCTCTCTTACACACACTGGCCTGTCGATCTGACCATGACGGTGCGCAGCAAGAGCCCAAGTGCACTCGCACGCGCGCAGCTTGCGATGTTCTTTGACTTTCTGTATTTCAAGCCAAGTGACAACATCATGACGGTCGAACCAACGATCTTGCTCATGGTCCGTCTGCGTGTCTATCAGCGATAGAACCACCAAGCGACATGACTGACGCGTGTGTGTCCTTCACTACGGTAAACAGGTCAAATCGGTCAAGAGCCACCCGACGATGTCACTTGCGATGGTCCAGTTCCTCGTGTTTGCCGTTGAGAAGTTTGCAGCATCGGCAACGAATCGCCAGCTGATGCAAAAAGGCGTCTCGACGGCGCTCGCAACTGCACTAAAGGTCGGCGTCGTGCCGTCGATTGCGTCGCTCCAGTCGTTCCCCGTGCTTGAAACGAACTCGCCAGAGCTCAAATCCGAACTCCATCGGATCTTCCCAGAGCACTTTCCATCGCCCGATACCATCCAAGCGACTGCACCGTCGCCACTACGGAGTCCTTTGCGTCACCAACAGCAGCAGCACCACCAACAGCAGCGACGAGGCAGTGGGGAGGATCGATCGAGTCCGTCGTCGTCCGGGTTCCACTCGTCGCCACTTGCGCACAATTACGCAGGCGAGAGCCCTGTGCACAGCAGTCCGATCGATACGAGCAGCCCAACGGCGTCGCCTGGACGGAGCCCGCTGCACTCGGACGCGAGCGTCGCGTCTGGCGCGACGGATGCCAGCTCGCTCAGCACGTCGTCGTTCTTGCCGGACAACCAACAGTCGCCTGAACCAAGCGGCGAACTGTCGCCAGCGACCGGTCTGATCGACGCGCGCACACTTGGTGAAGCGACGCCACCGATTGAGGTGCCTACCAGTCTCCTCGTGCTCGGCCGCGAGGACTTTGCAACGTTCCAGGATCTGTTGCCGACGCCAGGCTCGCGACCGACCGAAGGTTTCTTGGAATGCCTCAACGACATTTTGATCTCGTGGATCCGACAGGACAACGCAGTTGCGCTCGCAGCGCCACTCGGTGCGTACTTGCACGCGTCGCTCGAGAAGCTCGTCGTGGCGTCCAAGATCAGCGTGAGCGAGTCGCCGAAAGCGACGTGCGCCGGTGTCTTGGACTCGATGCTCGACCAAGTCGTGAGTGAACCTCCGGATCTATTCGTGCCGTTCTTACTTGCAATGCACGCGCGCGACGTGACGATCAGCTTCCGTCTGCTCGCGTTCTGCTGCTCGCGCGCACGGACAAACAAGAGCGTCGATACGCTACTGGCGCCGTACGCTGCGTTCACGACCGCACTCGGGAGTACGCTCGCTACGAACATTGTGAACGACCTGGCGCTGAGTCAACACATTGACGACGCGCGTGCACTTGCGTGTGCACTGCTTGAGAGTGCGTCGGGAGGCTCAGCAGCTGCTGCAGTTGGCGCGGTGTCGTCAGCAATGCCAACATTGTCGCCTGCAGCAGCGCGCAAGACGCGAGGTGCTGCTGCTGCATCAGCATCGAGCAGCAATCACGACGAAGTCGGCGCAGTTGAAGCGACCGTATTGTGCATTGCGCCGTTTCTGTTTGCGCACATGCACCACGCGAGTCTTGCGAAGCTCTTGGCGCGCAGCGATGCACTCGTGCAGCTCGTCGTGAGCGTCGCAACGCCTGCGATGCTCCATGCGCTGAGTACGCGGCTGGTGCTGCGCGAGTTTGCGATCTGTCGCCATCGGCTTGCAAACGTCCTCGTTGCGTCGCTCCAGTGGAGCTCGTGGGAACAGCTCGGACTGTGGGACCTCGTGCTTGCGGAAGTGACTGCGATGCCAAACAGCAGCAGCGCAAGCAGCGACAAGGCGTTCTTGGCGGCGGCGCGCAAAGTGCTCGCGTGCGTCCAGACAGCGCACGAGAGCGCCGAGGCACTTAGTGGCTTGCTCAAGTGCCTCGTGCGCTTCCAGCCGGATACTGCGACGCTGCACGCGATCTGCAAGCTCTCGAGTCGCGCGTTTGGCGACTTTCCACTTGCAGTGCTTGCTAGCTGGTTGGATGTGTACCCTGCAGCCGTCCAGCGCTACGTTGTCAGCGTCGTTGAGGCTGCAAGTGCGTCCGCGACGCCAATGACAAAGGATTTGGACGAGCTGCTTTACAAACTCGAGCAGCTGCAAGTCAAGCACGCGGCTGCTGCTGCAGCGTCGAGCAAACGTAGTGCAAGTGACGCAGCGTCGCCGATCTTGGCGTTGCTGAGTGCGGATGCGATTGCACCAGCTGTGCGGCGTGTCGTGATGCACGAGCAGGGTCAGGGTCAGGACAAGGACAGCACGAGTGGCTCGAGCTTCCCAGCACTCACGAAGTTGCTGGAGGAGCAGCCAAAGCCTAAAGCGGACACTGCAAAGCGAGAGAGCGACGTAGAGCAGCAGCGACAGTCGCCAAGCAAGAAGGCGCGCATCGAGAGCTAGTGCGTCGCGCAGCAGGACGTAAATGTGCATGAACTTGGTGGGATTGAGATACCGGTATAGTATAGTAGTCACGAAATGAAGACGATATTGTGATAAAATTACGCTATATTAGTTTATAAAAACTTCGAGATAAAGATGTAATAAAAATACAGTACCACCAACATCATTAGCCCCATCAAAATTACAAACACGTAACACGCGCGCGAGAGAGAAGCTGTTGACGTACTTGTTGGTGTGCTCGCGCCTGCTCGTACCTGCGCAACACAACACATAGAGAGAAATTCTTGCTCGGCACGCTCGGTTGTCGCTACTACCACAACGTGACCACGATGGGGATCATGTTTTCCAAGGTGTTTGCGTCGCTCTTTGGTAGCAAAGAGGTGCGGATCCTCATTCTTGGCCTCGACAACGCTGGCAAGACGACGATCCTCTGTACGTACAGCTCCTGCTGCTGCGTGTGTTATGTATGAAACGTGTAGCGTATGTGCGCACCATGGATCCTCACGCCGCCTCCGCTGATCGTTCGTGAACGACTACAATGCGCGCAACACCACCTCGCAGATCGTCTGCAAGCCGACGAGATCGAACAGACCGTGCCAACGATCGGCTTCAATATGGAGACACTGCAGTACAAGAACATCAAGTTCCAGGTCTGGGACCTCGGTGGCCAGACGAGCATTCGGCCGTACTGGCGCTGCTACTACCCGAACACGGACGCAATCATCTACGTCGTGGACTCGGCCGATACGGATCGACTGAACATTGCCAAGCAGGAGCTGCATGCGATGCTCGAGGTGCGTGACTGGTGAACTGAAAATTGGTGATATGCAGTAATCGATTGACTCACACGTAATACTGAACGCATGCTGTTGCTGTTGCTCCATCACTGCAGGAGGAAGAGCTGAAAGACTCGATTCTGTTAGTGTTTGCAAACAAACAGGACCAAAAAGGCGCTTTGAACGCTGCGCAGGTGCGTTTCGCTTGCTATGTGTTTGTCTGTTGTTTGTCCATTGTGTCGACTGACTCGATCATCAATCGTTTGTGGCATATAGATCTCGGAAGCAATGGGGCTCTCGGACATTCGTAATCGCCAATGGTCGATCAAAGAGACAACAGCAACCGACGGCGCTGGGCTCTTTGATGGCTTTGACTGGTATGGTGACGCTAATGTGTGGTTGTGTAAGTGGTTGTTGACTTACAACGGTGAATGAATGAATGCGTTATAGGATCGTGACGTGCATAAAGGGCGAGTGAGGCGACGACAGCGACGGCAGCTGGACGACAGCCAGCAATTGCACAGAGAGTTGATAGCGACACACACGCACTGTTTTGCAGACGTATATCTACAGGGTAGAGAGTAGACGGATGGGGGGAGGAAGAGGATGGTAGCATGTTTAGTGCCCTCTTCAGTAGCATTTGTTTGCCTTTGGTCTCGTCGTCCAGACACAATAAACTCGCGCTTTGTAAGAAGTCTATTGTTTCTCAGATACTCAGGCGATGGCTCAGATTATCAGATTTAATCGCTCAAAAAGCAGATTCGACAAGCAAACGTCGCTTCACATGCAATGCTTGCACAACATCTTCGACGGTGTCGAGTGAGGCACTCGCGTCAAGGTGACAAGGTCGATCGATGGCATTCGGCACAGGTGTACTGCACGCCAGCAGCGACGCCGTCTGGTTCGGCGCGCCAGATACGTGGCCGGTCGAGCACTGCAAGGTGCTCTATTGCATCAGCAAGTACGCACAGCAGGCGCTGAACGTGCGGACGCCCGAGACATGGATCCGCCAAGTCGCGCTGCTCGTGCTGCTGTACGAAGGCGTCGACGTCGGTGCGCTCCAATTCGACTACGCGCCAAACCTCGTGTGGATCTCGTTCTGTGGTGTGACCGAGCGCCGTTGGCTCCGCGTCTCGCAAGAAGCCAAGTCCGTGATCGACGACCTGTGGGAAGCAAAGCTCGTGAACGGCATCAAGCTGTCGTCCGTCGACTACCAGCCCGTGACTGCCTACCAGGTGTCAGCGAAAGGCAGTGCGATCGTCGAGCAGATCCCCGCACACATCAAAGCCGAGGCACATCGGTTCATCTTTGCGCCAATGCCACCAATCGTTGATGCGAGCGACACGGAGCAGCCACTTCAACCACCACAACCGCCACAACCACCACAGCAGCCGCTTTCCGAACACGACCGACTCATCCGCGTCCAGTACGATGGCACGGAATTTATGCTCTCGAGCGCCAGTGGATTCACAAAGACGAGTGGGATCACTGAGTCCGAGGACGTCTCGTACGTCTCGAGTCCGTACATCCCGTCGTGCTTGCGGTCGAACAACGCGTATCGACTCGAACCGACGTCGAACGCCGCGCGTGCGAGCGAGTCGGCACATGGCCATAGCATGATGTTCAAAGACGTGCACGAGAGCATCGTGCTTGCACAAGTGCGTGCGCTCGTGGGTGAGTGGATGCCGTTTGGCGTGAACCAGATCGCAGCACTGAACGAACGCCTCGGCGCGATGGAGCGCTGCCAAGGTGGACTCTTTAGTTCCAAGATCGACGACCACCCGACCGCGACGCACTTCAAAGTCCCTCCTGGCTTGACGCAAGTGAAGATTTTAGATTTCGATTCGACGAATTTTATTAATTTCGAAGCGGAAATCCACTTTCCAGAAGACGACGGCATCATCCAGGTCGAAAATTTTGGCATGCACCTCCACGTAAGCGGCGCGTTGCTCTACGGTGTCACGGTCGATGCAATCATGCATCGCATGGCGAGTGACATTCCACTCGATCTGTTGGCGCGGCTGTTGGTCGATGTCCATCAAGACTCGTCGGTGATCATTCGAGACTTGCTGTCGCGGTACCAGATCAGTGTCTTGGACATGATCTTCATGAAAGAGCGCGCGGAGCGCAACAAGTATAATTTACTGTTGGCACGGAGCATCGAACCGAAGCTACCGGCGTACAAGTACTTGGACAAGAGTGAGCGCGAGAACGAACTGAAGCAAGTTTTGGGAGAGATCTACGCCTGCTACGACATTACGCGCGACGACGTGCTGTTCCTCGGTCGCGACGGGTGTCTATTTAGTGGCCCAAACGGTCCGAAATACGAACCACTGCTCACGACGTTCATGGGCTTGAACAGCCGTGAGTTGTTCATCCGCAACTTCTTCCAACGCACGTTCGTCCTGGACGACGCACTCGCAACGCTTCGGAAGTTGATGCGTGGCTTTCGGCGCTTTCCAAACAACCGCGCAAAGATCAAGCGGTCGCTGAGTGACGCTGCGAAGCACACGATCCTCTTGATCGAGTGCCTCCAGTACCTCCTCGAATCGGTCGAGGACCTCGCGTTGCCGTCAATGCCAACGGAAGCAGCAGGGTGTAAATTGTACAAAGTGCTGTTGCTTTTAGAACGTAAGAATAGTCTATTGACGCGCTGCAAAGATTCGATCAAGTTGATCGAGAAGCTCCGAACGCAACTCGATATTCTCGTGACGAAATTCGAATCGATCTCGAAACTCACACTTGCGGAAGTCTCGAGTGACTTTGATCTAAATATTCAGCACATGGTCGAAGCGCTCGCAATTCGTCGACGTGCCCATCGGACAGTTGAAGGCGTGCGTGCGATCTTCACAGGCTCATTGGCGTTCGAAGTCATCGATCGTCTGAGTGGCGGGTCGTTCCACGTCGCAACGCCGCAGTGGTTCATGGACTGGATCAAGACACCGCTGATTGATCCACCTGGGCTGTTCTTCGTCCTGAATCTTTTGTGGTTCTACCTCGCGTGGACGTTGTTGGAGCGCTACGTCCGGCGCCAAACGCGCAACTACGAAGCGTCGATCGTCGTCCGCGCGCACGTCGACAAGCGCATCCACGTTGGTCACTTGAAACGTCTGCTGAAGAAGAAACCGCTCGAGCTTGGGACGTTCGAGTACGACGTGCGGACGCCCGAGGAGCAGACGTACGTCTGGACCGAGCCGGCGTTCCCGTTCGATGGCGCCAAGACGCTCGTGCAGCTCGTTGTGGACGAAAAACAAGCGTTGCTGCGGTCCGTGCGGCTCCAAGTCCACTGCGCGGTCGCCAAGTCCGTGCCGGTGCACACGCGCAAGCGCAGCTTTCGTACCCAGGGGTCGTTCCGGCCAAAGCTCCACCCCACGCCGTCGCTCCCTGCGCTGCGCGAGAACAACGTGCTCGAGCAGTTTACAAACATGCTGCGCATCGAAGGCGTGTACCCGGAAAAAGTTGCACCGCTCGTGCGCCTCGGGACGACGAAGAACCTGTTTGCAGTCAAGGATGAGTTTGAGAGCCTCGAGACAGCGCGCTTGCGGCGGCGGCGCGGCGGCGTCGGTGTCGTTTCGAAAGCACGTGGACTTGCATGACAATAGTGTATTTAGTATCGAACAAAGGCGGTGGCGTGGATGTAGCTCATTCCAAGTGCTATCGATGGTACAATGGTGATGTTGTCATATGCATCTTCTTACAAGCGACCATGTATGTCGGTGTCGACGTCACAATGTCTTGACGTTTGTAGCGTAAAAAACAAATTTGCCTTGAAAACCATTTTTTATTTTACTTGGTTTTCATTACGTACAAAATTTACACTCTGACGAATACCAAAGTCGCCCATCGACTTCATACCAGTGTCGACGTGTAGGACGTTGCCGCACATCCGCCAGCTTGCTCGACTTGGTATCATCGTGCTGCTACACGTGCGCGCATATCGCGACACTACGAAGCACTACTGTAGCTGTTACACAACATCCATCCTTTCGTTTGCATCCATCACACGTTGTCGCGAACATGGTGGACACGCACACTTCGCCGTCGTCCGCGTTGCCACTGCCATCGTCACCACCACAAAAAGCTTCGCCACCGCCGAGTGGTGCGTGGTGTCCCGTGTTTCACCCGACACGCGACGAGTTTGCGAGCTTTGCGACGTACATACGCACTGTTGTCGAGCCGCAGTGCGCACACATTGGCATCTGCAAGGTACGCTGCGAGCAAGTCGCTTGTCTATGCGTCTGTGTGCGTCTTCTTACAATCACATTCACGCGCATACCATCGCACAGGTCGTGCCACCGGACGGTTGGTTCAGTCGGTCGTACGACCTCGACGCACTCGAGCGCGACTGCGCGGTGACGGCACCCGTGAGCCAGCACGTTGCTGGCAAGAAAGGGATCTTCAACGTCGACCTCGTCGAGCGCAAGAGCTTGTCCGTGCGTGCATTTGCTGCACTCGCAGCGACGCTCAGTACGGCAACGGAACCAGCAGCCACGAGTGATTCCGATACAATCGAGCGGCAGTTCTGGAAGAGCCTCCGTCCGACGATGGACGCGCCAGTCTATGGCGCCGACATTGTCAGTTCGTTGTTTCCAGCTGCTGCGGATGGCGACGACGATACCGACACTGCGCTGTCGTGGAACTTGAATCGCCTCGATACGATCCTCAAGCACCGCATCGATCTGCCGGGCGTCACGCGCGCAATGCTGTATTTTGGCATGTGGCGCACAATGTTTGCGTTCCACACGGTGCGTCTAATGGCGTCCAGTGCGTCTGTGTAGTTGATACAGACACCCAAACTAACACGTGTCGCGTGTGGTAGGAGGACATGGATCTCTACAGTATCAACTATTTACATGTTGGGAAGCCCAAGTTTTGGTACGCAGTGCCGCCGCAATACGGTACGTACTGCTGCTGTTGCTGTCGTCCACAGTGGCGAAATGAACTAGTTGGTTGGCTCTACGAACAACTGACGCGCTGCTGTGGACGCACACGCCACTTGTGTGGATAGCGTCGCAACTGGAGCGCGCTGCACAGTCGATGTTCTCAGAGAAGCACCACGCGTGCGCACAAGTGCGTCGTCGTCGTCGTTACTGTCGAAACACTCCAACAATCAATGAGGACTAATCGTTTGTATGATACGATGACGCAATCAGTTCTTACGCCACAAGACGTCGCTGATCTCACCGACGCGTCTGAAAGAGTTTGGCGTCCCATTCTACAAGGTGCAGCAGTCGACATAGTCGCGACAATCGATGGGACGACGACGCAAACAGCTGCTATCGTGCTCTTACGCTGGCTCTTGTTTGACTATGAAAACGAGCACAGGCGTTCCATCAACCTGGAGAGTTTGTCATCACGTTCCCAGCAACGTACCACGAAGGCTTCAACGTCGGTGCGTCGTTGTTGTTATTGTCGTTGTCGTCGGTTGTGGTCGAGAGCCAGTTGACTCGTCTGTATGCGCTGTGTCGTGCGCTGCTGACTGGTGTTGCTGACTTGTTGTTGCTGACTGGTGTTGCTGACTTGTGAACGATAATAACGCAGGCTTCAACATCGCAGAGGCCGTGAACTTTGCGTCGCCGCGGTGGATCCCGTTTGGACTCAAAGCCAAGGTCGTCTTTGTAGCATATGGGCTGAATGACTGGCTTTCTTGACTGAACAAGGAGCGATGACTGAACGGACGAATCGATGGATGGATTTACAAACTCATCAGGTTTGCAAGTGCAGTCCCGACAGCGTCCGCATCGACATGGACACGTTCCTCACGCGGCTGATGGACGACGTCCCAGGGAGCGACAAGCACGCGACGCTCGGTGACGGCGCGTGGGTCTTTAGCTGCAAGTGCGGGGAGTTTTACTCGAGCGACGACGCGACGTACGCCGTGGAGGTGGGGCGTTGTTTATGTTTGTTGATCGATTGATGCACTCAGCTGAGTAACTGACGCGTCCTATGTGGATTGGATGCGTCGTGTGGGTCGCTATAACAAACAGAACCAGTGGTTTGAGTGCTCGCAGTGCAAGATCTGGGCCCACCTCGCGTGCGTCCACGCCGACTTGGCGCATTGCAAGGTACGTGTTTGGATTTCTAGCATGCTGGACTGTCTATAGATGCAGAAAGACCGACGCTGCGCTTCGCTCTTGCCCGCAGAGCGACGAGTTGCCGCATGCGATTCTGTGCCATCGGTGCTCTGTTCCACTGGCTGCGTTGCCATCCGCAGCGCTCGCGTCGCCGCTTGCAACGACCAGCAAGCGACGCCGGACGCTAACGAAGACACAAGCAGCACCGTCACGAAAACCAACGACGGCAAAGTCAGCGACGACGTCAACGGCGACAGCAGCTTTGAAATCGCCACGACGCCAAGTGCTTGGGAAACGGAGTGAACGGAGCAGCACGCCGAGTGATGCGGCGAGCGACAGCGACGCGCAATCGCCGCGTGCCTCATCACCG
Organism: Globisporangium camurandrum; assembly: GCA_023337595.1. Taxonomy (NCBI): domain Eukaryota; phylum Oomycota; class Peronosporomycetes; order Pythiales; family Pythiaceae; genus Globisporangium; species Globisporangium camurandrum. Next base: position 12,807 of record JAADXH010000064.1, read on the forward strand.
CCGACAACAGCATCAGCTGCACAGACACCGCCACCAAAGCGTCGTAGTCGCACGGCAACCACCACAAGCAATAGCTCGGCGACGACACCGACCAAGCGCCGTGCGAGTGTGCGCAAGAGCCAGTTTGCCAAAGGCTCGACGATTATCTTTACTGACGCTGAGGTGTGCGACATGTTCTTGATCATGGAGGGATATGTGTGGGATTGTGTAGAACTTATTATGTGGATGCTGCAAAATGCAATTGCTGCAGGCGAAAGTCGTCGCTGTCGAAGGCAACATGATACGCGTGCACTACAAGGTATGACGAGGAGATTGTAATCGTGTGCTGCTATGGGCGAGTGGGCCGTGCAAACACGTCGGTTGATGTGCGTGCCTAACTCTGTGCTTTGATTCTACGATGTAGGGTCAGTCAGTGGACGACGATGAGTGGCTCCCGATGAGTTCACGCGATCTGCGAGCGCGCATCGTGTCGATCGCACCACCACGGCCAGTGCGAACAAAAGCCGCAAAGTAGTGAGTTGCACCAGATATGCAGGAAGATGCGTGCATTGCCACTGGATCGGAGCGTGAGCTGCTAGAAAAATAGAGAATATTATCAGTATCACATTATTTACAGGGTTGCTTGCTTGGAACCTGCTAATTCGTGACAACGACTTGTTTGAAATCTGTTACCGGTAATAACACCTCTAATATGCATTGCATTTCGCAAGAGTGTTGTGAGTACTGGATTAGTTAAATTTCTCTTTCTTAGTAATAGATTAGTAGGATATATCTTAAACAATGTCATTTGCCAGATATTGACTGAAAGTTTGTATCACCTGTCTGGCAATGGACAATCATTTTTTGACACAGTATGCTTACACCAAAGGTCGAGGCGACCCCAGCCGCGCCAGCAAAGACAGCGGCCACAGCAGCAGCAGCAGCGCATCGTCATGCAGATGCACCACCGTTTACATTGCATCTCGGCAAGGACGTCTCGGTAGGCGAGTACGATGCGGCGACAAGCCTCACGTTGGTGACGCGGCAGCGTGGCCGGCTGCACTTCCACATGGGCGTAAACGCCGCCAAGTCGACGGCTTCTCCTACCGTGCCTCGCGATCGTGGTAGTGGTGCTGCTGCTACAGCTCGAGCCGCCACTAACGTTTATGGCAATGCAAACAGCAGCACCACTTCCGACGCTGCTGCAGCATCCGTGAGTGACACGTCCGCCCTCGACAATGCATGTACACGTGCACAGGCGGCACCACCACTGCGCACTGGTGCGTTTACAGGACTCGCACTGTACCCCGAAGAGGCGTACTATCTACTGCAACGCGGCGCATTGGTGATCTTTGAGCTCGAGTCGCCGCCTCGAGCGCCATCGAATACCTTACTGCAAGCAAATCCTGGAGCTCTAACGGAAGCACCTCGCTCGGCGTCCACATTGCCACAACCACTGAGTACGACGCAGTTTGTTGCGTTGTTGCTGTGCAACAATCACGCGTCACTCGCGTGTCTCGACACGTACGTGCACCTCAAGCAACATCAATTCTATCCGCGGCGCCATTGCTCTCGGACTCCAGACGGCACACGACGACCTCGTGCTGTCGACACACAAGCAAGCGACGACAACAACGACACGTCGCTTGCACCAGTCCCAACAGGCGCAGTGCACAACGCACCGCGCCACTATGACCCGAGCGTCGACGCAGTGTGCAGCATCGCGTTTGATGTTTGGCAGTCGAGCACCGAGACGATCTACATCCCAAACAGCGACATCAACAAGTCGGCGCTGCGACAACCACTTGCAGACACAGCGTCTCCGGCTCTTGATCATGTTGCGAACGCCGCCATCCCACAAGCGAACACGCAGATGCAGCAAAACGCCGAAGCGCCACCGTTATTGTCGTCACTTGCAGCAGTCGCCACAGGCGCGTTCCGAACCACACACAAGAAGCAAAAGAGCAGCAGTAGCAGCAACGAGAAGCGAGCGATGACGAAGCGCAAAGTCAAGCGACTGCAGCTGGCGTTTTGCGTCGTTGTGTGTCGCTTCACGGACACAGCGCCACCAGCGCACGCACTATCGTCGCTCCGTGCGTCTGACGGCGCTGACGCCGATAGCAGCAGCAGCGACACCATCAGCACGACATCCAAGTCATCGCAAAAAGGAGGCAGCGACAGTGCGACTCGAGTGGTCGTGCCGCTGAAGCTCGCAGTCGTGGACGCGGACCAGAGCGTCCTGTTTTTTGAAGTTGCGACGGCTAGCTGAGCGTCGCACGACGACGACCAATCATTTTGCTCACCCGTATCTTTCGCATTTGTTTCCATGTTTTGCGACCTTTCGATTTGAACGTTGCATGTAGAAAAAGAACAACATTTGGTAATAGTAATAAGTTAGTTTGTATTTTTGGTGTGGATCGTTTTGGATGTGTGTGGTGATGATAGTGAGCTGCTCGCAAACCCAAGTGGAGCTGCTCGTCGGTCGAGGTGTGGTGGTGGTGGTGGTGGTAACGACGCTCGCAACCTCACATAGAGCTGTGCGATAATGGACGTGGTGGTGGTCGAGATCGAAATTCGTTGCGGGAGAAGAAGGAGGAGGCTGGAGACGCCATGTGTGTGTGTGTGCGCAAAATAGGCAAAACGGTGGACAACAGACGGACATGTACAGCGTCGTCGAGAGCTCCCTGGCGCTTGGCGTGTTGGTGGTGGTGTGTGCATGCTCGATGATCGGCGCGTCGGGTTGTTTAAAACTCGGATTTCATCGCCGGACTCAAGTAGCTCGATAGAAACTTCTCCGGGTCGAGCACAAAGTCGTCGTCGTCGTCGTCCACGTCAGTGACATGGATGCTGTTCATGTCGATCGGCGCTGGGACGAGAAACGTCTCTGCGTCGTCGCGTGGCACCAACAGCACAGGCGTCAACTCGCTGCTGTTGTTGCTGTTGTTGCTTGCCGACGACAATGACGCGTCTGCGAACGGCAGGCAGTCGTCCGTGTAGAGCGACGGAAAGTGGTACCGCCCGAGCGTCAGCTCCGACGCCTCGAGCGACAGGGCAAGTGCAGCGGCCGAATCTTCGGCCGTGTCGACGCCAACGACCAACTCGAGTGGCTCTGCAGCAGCGGCAGCCGTCAACAGCTCCTCTTCGGTCGTCGCGTCAACGTCATTGGCGTTATCGACACTGTTCGTCGTTGCTGTTGTGGACGACGAGAACCAGTCGAGCGTCTCTTCGTCCGTCAGCTGCAGCAGATCGTCCGTGTCCATCGACGACAGCGCGAGGCTCTGGTCCAGACTGGTGCTGCTCGCGTTGTTGTTGTTGCTGCTGCTGCTGCTGCAGCTGTTGCTTGGATCCATGCCATCGACGTCCATGCCATCGACTTCGCCCAAGTGGTGGAACGGATACTCGACAATCAGCGACTTGTCGTCCGTAAAGTCGAGGATCAAGCGCTCGGTCGCTGCTGCCGCTGCATCCGCATCCGCGCCATTCTCCATATTGTCGTCCATGTCGTCAAACGACAGCGGCAGCAGTGGAATCTTGTTTGCTGCGGCAGCGCCACGGCCGCCAAACACAGCGCGATGCGACGATGCACTCGTCAGCATCATCTCGGGGCTGCTAAAGTACGCACTAAAGCTCTTGCTGGTGTCGTTCGACGACGACGTGGACACGGGCGCTTTTTGCTTGGGCGACATGCGCGCACACAGCTTCTTCTCTTTCATCATGCGCTTGGGGAGACTCGGCAGTGGCGCCATCGAGTCGTCGATCGACGCAATGCGCAAGCCGAACGAGCTCGCAACGTCAGCATCGTCCTCGACGTCGTCGTCGTCGTCGTCGAGCGTAAACTTGCGCTTCCGTAGCATGCTCTTCTTCTTCGTCGGACGGGGCGAGTTGACAAACGACGACGTCGTCGATGCGTCCGAGAACTCACTCGCGTCCGTTGCGCTGTCCTTGTAGCTACTACTGGCGTACTGGTGGTGGTGCGCATGCACGTGGTCTTTCAGTCGCGCTTCCTCTTTCTCCAACTTCTGATAGTACTTTTGCGCATGCGTGCGGATCTGGACGACCGTCCGGGTCTTGATCAACGTCGCGATCTTCTTCCACGCACGGTACGGGAACGTCTCGAGGCCTTTGAGGAACAACTTGTGCTCTGCGTCGGTCCATCGGCCAGTGTTTGCTTTGCCCGACGACTTGGGCGACGACGACTTGGGCGAGTGAAGGCCCATTGGCGTCAATGGGACATCGATGCTGTCGACGCGGCTGCGTTTGCTCATCGGCGACGCGTCCGGCGACGACGGCGTCGAGTCATCGGAGTTGGAAGCGAGTGACGCTTGCGTCTGGATCACTGGGGGGTGGTGGTGCAGCTTGAGTGGCGACACCGCAAAGTTGTTGGACTGCTTTGCAAACAGCGGCGGCGACGTCGCAGCGACTTTCGACGACGGGTCGCGCGGCGATGACGCGGGCAGTGCCGGCTTGGACGATGCGACTGCATGCGGCGTCATTGGCGCTGCGGATGCAGAGGAAGCCGCCGCAGCAGCAGCTACAGCTGCCGCAGCGCTCTCGGCGGCTTGCACGTGCAGCAGTGCGTGCTGGAGCGAGAGGCTGTTGCGGCGACTCGTGGCAGCCGCTGCCGCTGCTGCGGCGCGCGTGACGCTCGTGGCGCGCGAGGCTTCGGAGACTTTGAGCATCATGACTGAGTGGAGCACTGGCATGGGGGCGACTTGGGTGCTGGCGTCCATGCTGGTTCGCTTCCTGGGTTGATTGGTGGTAATGTATGCGATAGAGTGAACGAGCGAGGTGTGGGCGACGTAGAGGGGACAGGAGTGACGCTCGTGCGTGTAGACAAACAGACAGAGAGACGATGGAGAGCGTTGAGTGCCGAGCGCAGCGCGGGGGCGTGGAAGAGCGACGTGCGGCTGGCGATGTGATGTGGGGTGCACGCTGCGGCGCTAATGTTCAAATGACCGGCAGCTCACAGAGCAGCACAAAAACGCAAGCAACACAAGTTCGAGCTTCCAATGACAAAAGAGCAACACAAAATGACTGAAAAGGCAAGGCAAAAAATGTGATGCGAGCAAATTGGCAGAAGACACATGTTTTGCCACAACAATTGCCTCGTCGTGCACGAATGTCGCTGCTATTTTGACACCAGCCAATCGGCGCGCTGCAGTCGCACGTGCGACGGTGTTCCTCTTGCCAACAGCAAGCAAGTCAAAACTCAGGTTAAAATCGAAAGAGGCAACAAGGCGATAGTCTATCGCGACACCAGCAAAACAACTGCAGCAGCAGCAGCAGTGTGTGCTACAGTATTCGAATCGAGCACGTTGGTTGTATTGCTTGACGCTCTGATGCCGCTAACGCTGACGCTGTAGTTTACAAACGATGAAGGCTGCCTCGCGATACGCGGTGCACAAAGGCGGTGCAGTCGATGTTGTCATTTTGAACCTTGAGGTGATTTGTCTCTGTTGTGCAATTGTAAAAATCTCGCTCTCTAATTTCGAGTGTGTTTTGAATTGACAAACACTCTGATTTGTTTTTCAGTGACATCAACAGCATCGCAATCAAATGCACTTGAAAATCAAAAGAGAGCAGCTCATTCTCAAGCAGTATTGACTGTAATGAGTTGCAAAACGATCGCCCATGCAAACACCACTTGGCACTTTAGGTCACACACGTTTGCACGCATTTGCACGAGCACATTCGGCACGTTTGTAGAGCTCCCGCAAACGAGCGTGCGACAAAAAAATTGCGAAATGGCATACGCATTCATGCAAAGCATGCATACTCATTTTGTCAATGACGTTGGGCCTCTTTCGAAGAGGCTGTTCCGTAGAAGGAATTCACGTTCCAAGAAGATGGAGTCTCCAAAATGAAATGCCGTAATTAGACTCACACACGGCATTCATCTGATGCATTTCAATTGCCTCAATTTCAGGTTGACTTGCATCAAATTTTCTCTCTTGCGCTTCGTGGCAACTCAAAGGGCATTGCGATACTGTATCCATACACGAGCAGCGGCTTCAACTTGCTTACCAGCAAATCGTGCTGCTGTTCGCAGCATTGGTCTGCATGCATAAAGTGGCCTGTTGCTGCTATACAGTATGCTGGCATGCGCAGCACTAGACTTTGATATAGATAGGATCACATGCGTAGATTTTGCTACGTTTGACGCGTATCATCTGCGCCAACAATAGCTTTATTGACCGAGTGAGTCGAGGAGTCGAGTGTGTCCAAGTGGCGGCACATGCATCGCTGGACCGACCATTAGACTGTTGTGAGCCAATCCATAGCCGCGATTCGAAACCGCGAAACGACGCGACGGATCCCAATTTATCCAGCGTCGTCGACCGTCCACATGATTATCGACCAGTCATTTTGTGTTGGCGCTCACGAGTGTAACGCGAGTCTTGTCCGTCGGCACATTACGTGTTTGACAGTCGCTCGCTTTTTTTGCTCGTAGTACTAGCAATTCGGCTCGTAATTGGTTTCGGTCGTGCCGCCGTGGAGGGAGTGAGGGCGGACCTCATTTCTTGGACCACCCATTGCTTAAAAGTCGCGCGTGCAACACTATATTTTGTGCTCAGAAGAAGCCGTTTCGCTGTGCGACTGATTAGCACTCCTGCAGCTTGGGTCTGGCATGACTCTGCCTATACTTTTACGAGCCTAGCATACATGAACGACGTCGTGCCATTGCTCGCCTAGCTTTTACATTTTTCGATCGCATGAACACAACTCGATTGCCTGTGCTTGCAAACAAAATAGTGCATCAACTTATATGTTAGTTTTCAAAAATGGTAGATGGGTTCATTTCACAGAAACTCAGAAAATCGAAGTGCCTCGAATGTGCGAGGAATAAAACCGTTCTGCAGAAAAGACGTCTGTTGTGATTGGCTCACTGAAAGGTCGCGCGCGTAAATGGCACTTTGGAAGTGCTTTAACACCAGCTTTGTTTTCAACAAGCATTCGAGTTGCCGTATGTGTTGCTGTTTTGCAGCATCAAGGACGGTCCATCCTCGGTGCGGGTACTTCGGCGCGCGTTCCGATGTTCCGCCTCCAGGCCGTTGTACAGCTGCTCGTCGTCGCTGCTTACCAAATTGTATACACCAAGCTCTCTCTCTCTGTCGCCTCGACGTGCAAATCTCAGCTGGACTCTCCCCTCCACACTAATGTGGTGCAGGACATGCATGGCTTGTAGGACACGCAGGAAGTGCTGGACTTGCAGGACGTGAGTCAACTTGTCCGCGTGCCTGACAGCGCGTCAGCTCGCTGCTCGTCTTTATTGTCTCGACGACTCAAATCACAACTACATCACCAGCACCAGTTGCTCATGATAGACGCAGGCAACGCGAGAGTACAAACACCGTATGCAAGTACCAGCAATTCATATCGACGACAGTAAACGCATGCGCACTGATTACTTTACTTACTGCTCGGGCTGGATGTGCGCAATGTCCCATGGACCGAGGATCTCGCTGCTCACACGCAAACACACAAGCATACAGCCACATGCGTGGATCACATCATGAGCGCCGACGCACCAGCAGCTTCACCAATCACAAACATATGTACAACATGCACAGCATCAAGTCGACGTACTTTTTGTACTCTTGCACGTGCATGAACCAGAGCGGACAGACAAACGACAAAAAGAGCACAAAGAGTGCACTGAGCACCGACAGCAAGCGTGAGAGCGACCACGTCAGGCACGTCGATAGCAGAAACAGCACGGCGGCAGTCACCAAGTGCGTGCGCTCCGAGTTGCGCTGCGCATGCAGCAAACAAACAAACAAACAAGCAAACAAGTTGTTCACGTCAGGCAAGCAATTGTTGTCAAGCAAGTTCTTGTCTAATGCTTGTGTGCATCCAGCAACAAACAAGTTGCAGACAAAAACATACACACAACCTACCTTGACTTCGCGCTGGAAGATCGGAAACAACGCAAAGATTTCGATCGCCAGTAGAATGAACGCGAACACGTGCTCGTTCGACTGCAGGCGTGAGCCGAGGAGCACGGCAGTGAAGATCGCAGCATTGAGCGAGATCGTCCCGCTGAACCTGCGCAGTATTTTGCCATATCGTGCGTCAGTTGTACGGCCTTGTGACACACAACACACCAGTGCAACGCAGTCGACATTGCACCTCGCAGCACAACAGTTGTAACAACTATAAAACCCAAACGACGGAACGTACCGACCGATCCCCGAGTTGACGTAGTTGTAGTCGTGACTCACGACGTGGAGGAACGCAAGGAGCGACGCGAGCACGGAGATCGTGTCGTCCGCGTACGACTTTGTGAGCGTCCGCAGCACAGGCGAGAGGATCGAGAGCGTCGCACAGAACAGCAAACTCGAGCTCAGTGCGTCCATTGCGACTACAGGCAGCAGCGAGAGCGCAGCAGAAGTGTGTGGGTGAGAATGCGTCCCACGTGCGTCTCAACGAGCTACATGCAACTACTCTCCTGTGTACCAACAGCAAGCGAGCACACATACACACACACGACGTACGCAGCGCAATGTCAAATCCAAAGCGGAGCAGCAGGTACCCTGCAAGTGCGAGGAAGACGTCGATTGCACCGAGCAGTGTGACTGAGATGATGTCTTGACGGATGAACTCGAACACCGACTGCTCGCGTCCACATACGCAATCCAATACATGCACAGTAGTGGTGAGAAGTGAGTTCATACATGGCACGCGCGTGTGCGAATCGAGTCAGCGAGAGTGCGACGGGACGTACAAAGAAGACGAGCACTGCACAGATCTGCTGGGTGATCGCAGCAGACGAACGGACCATCCCCCAATAGTCGTGCTCCTTCACGTTTGCTGCATAGACAGCGGCAGCAAGTGTAGTACAAAGATGCAGCGCAGCAAGTGTGCGTGTTGATGGTGTTGGAACCGTATTGTCAGTGCGATGCGACAACTCCGCTGAAGGCGACAGCGAGGAGCACCGCATTGTACAAGCGCACCATTCGTCCTCATCTGCTCCAGGAACGTCTCGTCGACGTAGTTGTCCGCGAAAGGTTGCGTCGTGTAGAGTACTTTTTGCCACTTGGGTGGCGGCGGCAGTGGCTGTGATCGCTGCGACGGTGACGACGTTCGCACCTGCGTGTCGCCGTCATGCGCGTACGTCAGACAAGCAGTCGCCTTGTTTACACTATTGCTTCTTTGCAAACGCGTGCGTGTGCACCCTAATAACACAGATGCGCATCGCAACAGCTTGTCTGGTAGCACGAGCAGCGCCGTGCGTGACATGCAAGGTTGTCGTACCGCCATGACGCGGTCGGTTTGCAGTGGTGCTTTGAAAAAATCGATTTTGTTTTTGAGCCGCAGCACAGTATACAGACGAGCGCGTATTTACCGAACGTTCCTCGACAGTATAGGGGTATTAAATTTCACAAATTGATGTGAGCTCAATTCTGCTTTCATATAATATGTTTAGCTGATCCTTTTGCAGGGACATCAAATGTCAGCAGCTCGCTAAGCACGCTCTATTCTGCTTTTTATATCGAAACGGTGGCGGGGACCGACCCCCTTTCAAGCACATGCAAGGCAAACACACAAACAGCTGACACTTCAAGTACAAGCACCGACTGTCGGCCTTTGCACTCGACATGTGCGTGACAAGATGGCCATTCCATAGTCCGCGGAAAAATCGAGAACCGGCAGACAGCTATGCCCGCACGGCTGCGCTACGTGTCAAGTAGCGCGCTAGTTTCCTTACTCATTGAGTTTAAGCCGTATTGACAAGCAGGTCGTCGAGTCACTCGTAACATGCGGCTTCGCACCCACACGCACGAGACAGCCATTTTGTTTGAGCTTGTAGTTTACACTTGCCGATCCTGAAGCGACGTAGGTTTGGCAACAACTGTTGTCAGTCATTTACAGTAATAGCAAACACTACGTTACTACCTCGTGGCATCGCGACGACAGCTTCGACAAGAGTGCAACATGCACGCTGACGCCGGCACACATTGACGGCGTCTGCAATGCAATTGCATCACTGTTGCTACTGGAGGTTACTCCTCGTGCACAGTCTGCTTCCACTTGCAAGCATTGCTGGCACCACAACAAGGCTAGCGTACGCTGTGGACATTGCTGTTGGATGCATCGACGGCAGCAACGCACATGCACCGACATCAGCGACACACAGCGTGGTTCGACCAGACACGAATGCAACGTTCCGCGTACAACACGACAGTGCGCACTCCATGGTCTTCCACTTTGCATTTGCGCACCTTGATCCGAGCGCCTCGATCGAGATCCTCGAATACAGCAGCGAGTCTTTCACATCACCACCGTCACATGGCAAGCGACAAATACCCGCATCGACACGCATACTGCAGGTGTACAATCACACATCGATCCCAGCACATGCGTTCTACACACTTCCAATCTTTGTAAACAATGTTGAAATCCGGTACACGACAAACATCTCGCACGCGTCTGTAGCAGCATCACACGAGCATCATCCACGCCAATCAGCTCATAGTCTTGCTAAGCGTGACGCCACCGACTGTTATGGCTTTTTCATTGACGAGTACTACGTGCACGTAACGACAGCATCAAACAAATCCAAGACCACATTGCAAACAAAAGACACTGCGGCACACAGCAAAGCAGGCGAAGCATGTACAACAGCTGAGGCGACGTCCGTCAGTGCAGCCTGTCTCGCATTCGATCCGGACGTCGTCGAAGCTGCGCGACCTGTAGCCCGGCTCTTGATCCAGAAGCCGCGTGGCGCGATCTTTTGCACTGGTTGGCTCCTCGGCTGCGAAGGCCACGTGCTGACGAACCACCACTGCGTCACGCAGGAGAGCGAGGCGAACACAACGACGATCGAGTTCATGGCGCAAGGCACGATGTGCGCACAGCCGTGTGATACCATCTCGCGCTGTCCCGGCCGCATCGTCGCTGCGAGCGCAGAGATCGTTGCGTCCTCGCCCGAAAGCGACCTCGACTACGTGCTGCTACGACCGCGACTCTCACATGCGCAGCTCCAAGCTGTCGTTGCAGAGTACGGCTTCTTGAGTCTGCGCGCCGGCGCTGTCGTACGTGGAGAAGAGATCTTCATCCCACAGCATCCAGGAGGCTGTGGCAAGCGCGTGGCGCTCAAGTATGCAGCAGCGCACGGCGTCGTCGAGTCGCTCACTGAACCGAGTTGCAATGCACGAGACGACAACATTGGGTACGTCCTCGACACGAAAGGCGGGTCGTCTGGCGCACCAGTGATCGCGACCGCAGACAAGAGCGTCATTGGGCTGCACTACTGCGGCGGGTGTCGCAACTCAGCGACGCCTGCGCGTGCAATCGTCCGCAGTCTCATGGATGCTGGTGCGTTGCCAGCGTGCGGCGTTTCGGAACTGCAGTGGCCGTCACCAGCAACTCACACGCCCAACTAAAGACACCAGGCGAAAGAGGGAGAGAGACAGTTTAGAGGACAGTATAGAGAAGACTGTAGTGGACTGCAGCCGTTGTATTTACGCGCACTCTGGTAGACGCTACGACTATGGACAGATGACGGCTTCTGCGCTCTCTCTACCTGTCTGTATGTCCTACATCCAATCGCTCAGAACTCGCGCTCGTGGGCCCAGAGCTTGAACGTCCGATCGAAACCACAGGACACGACGTGCGTCTCATCGGGCGCAAAGTCAGCGCTCATGACTTTACCGTCGTGGCCTTGGAGCGTCGTCAACAACGTCCAATCGCGCGTGCGCCACAATTTGATCGTTGCGTCGTACGATGCACTCAGCAACAATTCACTCGACTGGGGTGAGAACTTGACCTCCGATACGAGGCTGCTGTGCGCGGGGATCGTGTACGTACACGTGCGTTGGCGCAGATCCCAGATTCGAACGCTCCGGTCGTCACTCCCGGATGCGATCGTATGGCCATTTGCCGAGAAGCTCATCGACAAGATCTGCTTCGAGTGGCCCTGGAGCGACAGGATCGACTTGCCGGACCGCAAGTCCCATACGCGGCCAATGCCGTGGAGGTCCCCGGTCGCTGCGAGTGACCCGTCGCGCTGGAACGCAATTGCGTAGACCTCTTTGTAGTGCCCCTCTTGCAGCAACAGCTCTTGCGCGGTCGCGACGTCCCACAGTCGCCACGTATGATCAAAGCTCGTCGTGCCGACGTAGTCACCCGATGGATGGAATGCGACGTTCCCCAAACGCGCACGATGGCCGCGCAATACCGCAAGCGGCTCGGCGCGTGTCGCAGACCAGAGCCGCGCGGTGCTGTCAGCCGAGCCGCTGCAGAGACACACTGTGTCGGAAGCGTCCGACATGGTGCGAAACGCTTGCGTTGGATGCCACGCAACGCTCGTGATGCGGTCTTCGTGGCCACGCAGCACGTGGCGCTCGGATGCGTCGTGCGCGTCCCAGACTTTGACGAGACCGCTCCACGAACCCGTTGCCACGTGTGCGCCGTCGCTGGCAAACTGGACGCTCGAGATCGGTCGGACGTCACCGTTCTGGCTCGATACGTTGATCATCTTGTGCGCCGTCGCGTACAACGCTGCAGCGTGGCGGTCTGCGGCGTTGCGACTGCTGCTGTCGTCAGCACTGTTCGCTGTGCTGTTCGCTGTGCGCTGCTGCTGTAATCGCTCGGTCGTGCGCGTTACGGCAAACGCAAAGATCGCAGCGCGCGCCTGTTTGAGGCCACTGTCGTCCTTGATCGGAATGTAGAACAGTTGATCTTCGAGCGTCTGCGGTGCACCTTTCGCAGTCGCCGCGCCAGCAAGCGATGCATCGGTTGCTGCTGTCGCGCTCGTAAAGTGCGCTTCGATCGGGCGGCCTCCCTGCTGCTGGATGTCGTGCAGCACCTGGTGCACAAAGCCCGTCTCTTCGGCCTCGAGCTCGAGTCGCGAGAGGATCGTACGCAGTCGTTCGCGTCGATCGGCTGGTCGCTCACCGAAGAGCGTGACGGGTTCGTGCAACTGCCGCAGCCGCAGTGCGACCTCGTCGATGCTCGTTGGCACTGAGATGTTGCGCGCGCGCTTCTCTGCCTCGATCCGACGCAGCAGCTGTGCATGTTTCTCCTGCGCGGCGCGGCTGCTCTCGGACAGCTGCAGCACCTCTTTCTCGACCGTGTCCGAGACGTTCACGTTGCCAGCGCGCACGGCGGCGTCGAGCGCGCTGTTGCCGGTCGTGCCTGCATCGCGTCGAACGCTCGCTGGTACGAGGTCGCTGACGTTCGTCGCGCTGATCGTGCCAAAGTAGATGCCCTTGCGCTCCGCCATCGTGCTCGAGTTGGTGTGCTTGCAATTGCTGTAGCTTGACCAACAACGAGTTGAATAATTAGATTTAGATTTATATAGTAAAAAAATATGCATCTACGATTTCAATCTGGTTTGGTCAAATCAACGTGCTTGAACACGGAATCGACATCAACGACCGACATGGCGACGACAATGATGCAGACACCAGCAGCAACAACACCACCAACGACAACGACAACGACAGCGGTACCATCTGCGCCGCCTTTCCAAGGCAATGACGAGTGGATGCGCGCACAGCTCGAGCGCCATGCACTCAAAACCAAGCAGCGTGCACTGCGCGACGCGGACACGACGATCATTGCGCCGTTCAACCGCGACGAGTTCACCAAGCGCGTAGCTGTACGTCCGTGCATCTATGCGCACGTGCAATCACATATAGACTACACTGACAAGCACTGCATGTACACACACGTCTAGCAAATCCTCGATGGCGACGTCAGCGACGGCTTCGTGATCGGACTCAAGCGCCGGCGCGAATTCGCGCTCCAGCTGTGTGAGGATTACAAGTACTATACCGACGCGCAAAAGCTCGAACTCGTCTTGGCGCTCGCAGTCGATTTGGGCATCCAGGATTTGTCGCTTATGGTCAAGACCCTCCCACCGATTCCACGGTCGAACCTCGTGTTGAACGTCATGGCCGCGGTCTTGGGGTTCAGTCGGAAGAACGATCCGACGCTCTCAAAGAGCATCAAGCGCGGGCTCGTCCCACTCACTGAGCAGTTCTTTCTGATCGTCGGGTCGATCCCACCGGGTCCCAAGTTCCTCTTGCGCTTGCGCGTCGACCTCGCGCGCCTCGTCGTCAAGTTTGATGCCCAGTTGCCACGTGCGAGCGTCCAAGCGCTCGACTTTTTAGATACCGTCATGCGTGACTTGTTTGCGACGCAAGCTGGTATGCGGTTTCGTCGCATCGATATGGCAAACGACAAGCTCGCAGCGTTTGTCTTGACGCACGAGCGCGTGCATGCGTTTCGGTCGTTTGCGGACCTCGAACGGCGCTTGGTCGGCGACAATCGGTATTGCTTTGGACTGTTCCACTCGAATTTACCGACAGCGCCACTCGTGTTTGTCCACGTCGTCGTCACGGACCATCTGTGTGACCGGATCGATCCAATTTTGGATGCGGAGACGGTTTGGGACTCCAAAAAGCCATCGCACGTCGTGTTTTATGCGATATCGAATGCAAATGGCGGCTTGCGTGGCTTGAACATTGCGAGCCACTTGTTATTCCTCACTATTCAGCGCATGTTGCTGCAATATCCAGAGTGCCACACGGCCGCGACGCTGTCGCCCGTCCCAGGCTTTAGCGTCTGGTTGTACCGGAAGCTCGCAAGTGCCGAAAGTGTGCGGTTGCTGCTGACAGCCGCGCAGCTCCAGCAGCTCGCGACGCAGTTTAGTATCTCGCGTGCGGGCGTCAGCTTGTGGCTCGTGAAGCGCTTGCGTACGAGTGCAGAGTGGTATATGGACGACACGTTTGTCGACGCCGTGCGGCCAATTGTGACTGCTGCGTGTGCGCAATACGTGCTGTTTGAACGCAAGAACGACAAGATCGTGAACCCGGTGGCAAACTTCCATCTCCAGAACGGCGCGCAGGTCGAACAGTTGAACTTTTGTGCCGACAAATCGCCGCGTGCGCTCGCAACGTCGTGTTCGATGATGATCAATTACCGGTATGTGATGACGTCGATCGATGCGACGAGCGTCTCGTACAAACGCAACTCGATGGTCGCCGTATCGCCTGCAGTTGCGCGCTTGGTCTTGCGCGAGCCGAATGCGTTGGTCGATGGTACGTGGCAATTCGGTTGGGTTGTATGGACTTGTGGACTTATGGACGGGTGGGATGGCTCTTTTATGTTACGACTTGCTCCATTACAAAAAAGCGATCGAGCGGCTCAAGGACGAGCGCAACATCCCGCTCTTTGCGTGCGTGTTCCAGCGGGGTGAAGCGATCTGTACGCGTGGGAAGCTCTCGACTGCTGTCTACATCATCAGGTGCGTTTGCTTTTTTATCGCATACTGCTGGACGCTTGCAGTTGTTTGACGCGTCAGTTTGCGCTTTGTTGTGTCCAGTTCCGGTCGCGTCCGCGTCCACTCGGCGCATCCGTACTCGGCGAGCGACAACACAGTGTTTGGCGCGAAGGAGATTCGGAATCGCGAGCCCGTGCCGTTTACGATCCGCGCAGAAACAACGACGCACGTGCTGCTGCTGCCGCGCGAGGACTTTGAGTTTATTGAAGCAACAACTGCACGTCGTCGTCATCGTAGTGATTCGAGCACCAATACGATTACAGCGCAACAAGCAAGTAAACTCTGAAGTAGCTATGTGTGTCGGAAGCGATTGAAGAGGATGTAGCAGGCGAGAGACAGTGAAGGAGACTACAGATGACGTATATGCACATGGAAGTAATTCTCTCCTTCTCTCTCTCTCTCTCTCTCTCTCTCTCTCTCTCTTTCTCTCTTTTTCTCTTTACTCTCTCTCTCATCTGACTTTTACGCCTTCATCGGACATTTAATAAATAGTATATAGCATAAATAGTATAAGATTCTCGTATCTTTAACTTGGAGGTTTTCTTGGGGCAAAAAAACAAAAGCAACAGAAAACAACAAGCAGCACCAAGACACTACTTCGACCACCATGCCAGGCGACGGATACGACCGCCACATCACGATCTTCTCGCCCGAGGGCCGCCTGTACCAGATCGGTGCGTCTACCCGACATGTCTGCATCTGTGTGTATGTGCTTGTTTGTGTGCGCGTGACGACTGCATGGAAACGCTGTTGCTGCTGCACGCAAAAACGAGATCTTTGTCGTTCCAGACATCGATCGCACAGCGAGGCAGCAGGGGGAGGATCGCGCAGCGAGTATTGCTATCTGTGCCTACCCTCTCTACACTATCACACGCGTTACAGTCACATATTTGCGCTGCTGCCGACCATATCGATCTTCCTCCTCGTATTGCGCCAACTGTTTCATTTGACTCACTTCATCGCATTCCACACCATCTGCTGTTTGTTGCGTACACAACAGAGTATGCGTTCAATGCTGCGAAAGAGTCGACGCTGACGTCCGTCGCTGTGCGTGGCGCAACGAGCGCAGTCGTCGTGACGCAGAAGAAAGTCCAGGACAAGTTGATTGAACCCGACTCGGTCACGAACATCTTCCAGATCACGCCCGAGATCGGCGCACTCATGACCGGTCTCTACGGTACGCCCACTGCACTGGCTCGATTGGCTCTTTGTACCTATCTTTCGCGTGTCGAATGTTTTATTTGCTCTGCTAAATAAATCGTACCCTTTCCGTGTAACCGTACCCTTTTTTGGTGTAACTAGCCGATGCAAAAGCGCAAGTCCAGCGCTTGCGGTACGAAGCGCATGAGTTTGAGAACAAATATGGCTACAAAGTCCCATGTCACGTACTCGCGAAGCGGATTGCGGACGTTGCCCAAGTCTACACGCAACATGCGTCGATGCGCGCATTCGGTGTGATTACGATGCTCGTGAGTGTCGACGATGAGAAAGGACCGCAGCTGTTTAAAATTGATCCTGCAGGGCACTTTTGGGGCTACAAAGCAACTGCTGCCGGCACGAAAGAGCAAGAGGCGCAAAACTACTTGGAGAAAAAGATCAAAGCGAACGCTGCAATGGACGACGAGACGACGCTCCACACAGCGATCACGTGCCTCCAGACGATCTTGTCGGCCGACTTTCGTCCAAATGAGATCGAAGTCGGTGTCGTCGCTCACGGCCAGCGGTGCGTTCTCTTGTGGCGCTATTTATTGTAGATTGTTGGAATTATTGTTATTGTTATTGGAAGCTGATTGGATTGTTATTGGTGGTCGTAGGTTCCGCAAGTTGACGGAAGACGAGATCGAGACGCACTTGACGGCGATCAGTGAGAGAGATTAATGAAGGAAACAACACACGAGTGTGTGGGGGATTGTGACATGTCCAAGCGGCTGTAAGGAGTTTAGCAGACGTTGAATGCCACGAGCAGATTGCATCATGGAGCAACAGTGCGGTGGTGGGTGCGACAGCAATAGCACATACAGCATCATCAATTGTATTGTTTGCTCATGTATTGTATTATTGCGCACGCGTCTGTCGGACGCACGTCAGCAGTACTATCTGAATCAGAATCTATAGCAATCTTTCTGTGAGTGTTTCCAGCTGTGCATGTGTGTGTGTGTGCGCGCTGTTGTGCAATACGCTATGTGCCTTAAGAATCTACGGAATCGGTTTGATCTGTCGCAACAATAACAATAATAATAATAATTGCACGTAAGTGGGACTGCCAGACAATCCAAAACAACGCTACATCCAACAGAGAACGCGAAGCGCACTTTGAAGTGGAGCGTAATGAGCGAAAACACAAAGCACTTGAGGTCCTGGACGAGGTAATAGAGCACGCGAAGGCCTTCGGGGTCCTTGCTGTTCTGGACATCGAGCAACGAACCGATCTTGGCGCACTGTTGTAGTAGTACGAACCCACACAGTGCGATCCCCGCATGCGTTAGTATGTTCAAGACAGCAGCAGCAGCAGCTGTTGGTATATACAACGATCGTACAGTGAACGAGATGTGCTCGTCGTTGTAAATGAGTTCGAGCTCCTGCCGCCCGACGCGATCGGGTTCGGGCCACTCCGAGTCGTCTTCTCTGTTATTGTATGGCAATGTCAAAAGCGTGTTGGCGTCAGTACATACGCTACGACACGGTCGCTATTTGCCCATCAATCGTACTTTGTGATCTCGCTGTCTTCGATGATGCGCTTGAGCTCGGTGATCACTGCCTGGGAGACCGTGACTGCGGCGTGTTGTGTACAGCAGGCACTGTCAATTGGATAGCACAACACAAAAGAGTAGCACACGTAGTAGCAGATACATACGTTCTTTGCGAATCATCGAGTCTTTCTTGTAGTTCGAGTTGTTGGCGTAGCGCAACTTGCCGTCGCTGCGGAACTCAAACTCCATGAACTCGTGCCCAAACTTGCCCTTGTGGCCGACACTGCAAGGAGTAATATAAGTGTACACGTCAGCGTAGGTGCAAGCAGTGCACAAGTACACACCAAGAGGCCAAGACGCACTAGTAGCGCAGGTAGAACTCGTCGTTGCGCGCCATGCTCGTTTTGTGCTTGTGTTGCTCTCGTGTTTCTTTTCTGTTGTGACCAAAATATTAGCTACTTATTTTGTTTATATAGTTTGGAAATGGAATCGCACTAGAAATCCAAACGAGACCAAGTTGGTGCGTGCGTGTGTTTGTGCATGTGCGTGTGTGGCCATTTAATGTCATGTCCCCCACTCCTCGCTGCTCTAACGCGTGCTTTCATGTGCTGACATTGTTGTGTGTTCGTCCATGTGTGGCAGCGCAGCGACTTGCATCCACACAATCGCCATGGCAGACGAACTTGCGTCGACACTACCGGTCAACGAAACGATTGAACACGAGCCGGTCGCCGTCGCATCAACAGCAACAGCACCGGATACACCCCCACCTGACCAGATTCGTTCGCCATTGGCAAAGACCGACACTCCGAAAGCACCAGCACGCGTGACTGCAAAGATGCGCCAAGCAGCAACTTCCGCAACAGCAACGACTGCAGCCACCGGCAGCGGGAAGCCGCGCGTGACGCGCCGCGAGCTCAAGAAACTCACAGAAGTCGACTTGGACGAAGAGAAACACGTCGTTGCAACTGCTGTACCTGCTGCAGCAGCTGCAATGCCACTTGCGCCGGTCGTGCGGCCGTTTGGGGACGACGCCAGTAGCACGACGATCACACCAAGTAGCCTCCACGATGACTTTGTGAACCTCATGAAAGCGCAAGGGCTCGAGAAGATTGCGACAGAAGCCGGTTTGTTGAAGGACGGTGCACTCGTCGATATCAAACAAGAGAATGTTGCAGCTGGCGTGGAGGATGCGATTGGGAGTGGCAACCGACCACTTGCAGCAGCAGCTGCGACAGCAGTCGACAATCGACCGCCAATTGCAGCGTTTACAAGCCCGTACGTCATATGTATGATGTTCGTACGTTTTATCGTAATGGATTGTGATGTGTTGTTATGGGTCTTGACGTGTCGTTTTGTTTTTTGCCTTTTTATGTACCAGTGCAAGTGGCAAGAAACGCAAGTTGGGCAAGATCAACAAGGGATTGCGGCACTTTAGTATGAAAGTGTGCCAGAAAGTCGAAGAGAAGCATATTACGACGTACAACGAAGTCGCAGATGAACTCGTGCGGGAATTCGTGACGATGCGGCCAAACGAGTCGGTCTACGACGAAAAGAACATCCGACGCCGCGTGTACGACGCACTGAATGTGTTGATGGCGATGGACATTATTGCAAAAGACCGCAAAGAGATCCAGTGGAAAGGATTGCCGTCGAGTTTGCAGCACGACACGGAGATGTTGATGGTGCGTTTTTTTCTGTTGTTTTTGTTGTTGTTGTATTCGCATTTGTATGGTGCACGACAACGATTGAATGATAAACTGACTCGATTCACAGGCAGAGCGCAACGAACGCATGAAGAGTTTGGAGCAAAAGAAACAACATTTGCAAGATTTGTTGGTCCAGGTGCGATTTTGTGCTGTTGTGTTGTCGTATTGCAGCCACGACCGATCGACTGAACTGGCTCTCTCTCTCTCTCTCTCGCACGCGCTGTATCCTACATCGACTGCTACACAGCAAGTTGCGATGCAAAACTTGCTGAAGCGCAACGCGGCGCGCAAAGCTGCTGAAGCTGCTGAAACTTCGGCCCCCACAACTACAGCATCGACGCAGGACGAAGGGCGGATCTTCTTGCCGTTCATTGTCGTGAATACAGGAAAAGACACGGTGATCCAGTGCGAGATGTCGGAAGACCGACAGGACATTTTCTTCAACTTCAGTGCACCGTTTGAGATCAATGACGATACCGAAGTCTTGCGGCGCTTGTCGTTGCACAAGTGCGCGCGATCGGACTTGCCAGCGCTCGTGCCCGAGCAGCTCCTGGCACTTGTCCCGGCAGAGTGCGATGCCACGAGTGAAGAGGTGTAAAGCGCAGTGGCGTTCTACAGGCAGATATTTGACAGCTTGCTAGTGAAAGGTGGAAAAACGTGGTCATCGTAATGTATTGTATATAGTCCTATGAGTAAACATGTGGGAGTTGTTGATAGCAGTAGTATCGACAGCTGCAATGTATGCTGTAACGAGAGAAGAGAGAGAAAGAGAGAGAAAACGAGATGTGGAACGAATGCGACGCTCGCACGAATGCGGATGTATGGTATATAGGCTACTGCTATTGCCAAACGCATAGGCTGCTACTGTGCTGCTGGCGCAATAGCGAAAGAGGATGACGACAACATGTGTCAGTGTGTCGTACTCGTGCATTCGGCAACGACGTCTGCATACGAACGTTGCACTGTGCATGCTGTCTGGTTGCGTGGCGCCACGTGTGACGGTGCTGCGAGCACGACCCACTCGTCGTCGATGACCGCGTCAGTCAGCACAGTTGTCATAGCATTGCACGTGCTGGAAGCGTCGTTGTGTGCAACGTTGTTGGTTGTGCTGCTGCTCGTGCTGGTCGCACTTGCAAAAGCAAAGTGCTGCAGGAGTGACTCGAGCATATCGACGCAACTGGTTGACGTATCGGGTATGTGCGCTGGTGTGTGTCAGTGGCGAAAGTGGCAATCGTAACAAGTGCTGGCGACACGAGACGCCGTTTGTTGTGTACGCTTCGGCAAGAACCTGAGAAAAGGCAACTTCAATCGCACAGCTGAAACAATACATGAGTAAATATAAATGAAATATATCGCCCAAAATAATTCGCTCGCTTTTTAGCTCGAAATGCGCGTGAGCGAACAAACTTGCTTTGAGTAGCACGATGGACAACAACATGAGCAGTCCAACTGCAGCCTTGATGACGAGCGACACAGCGTCTACCGAGCCTGCGACTGACATGGCAGCGCCTGCTGCCGATCCCACGATGACGATAAAGGAGTCGGTCGTGGAGGCGACCTCAAACGAAAGCGTGGATGCCGCGACAATTGAGCGTGGTGCCGACGACAACAACAGCAGCACCACCAACGGGCACGAAGGGGTGACTGCTACTGCTGACACTGACGACGCAGCGGATAGTACCGCTGAAGATGCTGCTGCTGCTAGTACCGCTGACGATACTACTGCTGCACATGAGGAGGTAGCGAATACCGCCGATGCAGTAACGCAGGACAGCAGCAGCACGAGTGCGGACACGACAGCTGCAACCAACACGAGCGACACGTCAGCAGCGGCATCCACCGAACAATCCACTACACCAACCACGACGAGTGACGAAGCTAATGAAGCGCCTGACGCTCCAACAGCCACCGAAACCGCGACGTCAGTCGACAACGACACCGCAACACCACCAGCAACAGCTGATGTGGTGATGGAAGTCGACATCGAACCACCAGCACCACCGTCTGACGCGACCGTCAAGTGCGAATCGCCTCGCGCCAACACGAACAAGAACGACGACACCACCACCACAGTGCAAGTACCACCTGCTGTTTCCACAAGCCCGAGTGCAACAGCAACGCCAACAAAGCGCAAAGCGACCGAGTCGCCGACTGCAGCAGCCGCGAGCGCCACCAAGAAGCAGCACACGGCAACTGACGATGACAGCAGCACGATTCAGCCACCAGCAATCAAAACTGATGCCGTTGCTACCGACGCCTCTCCACCCCTTGCAGTCGCTGCGAAAGCCGCTACTGCTGCTGCAGCTAATGCGTCTCCAACCACTGCAACTCCACTAGCGCCACCACTCATGCTCTCACGCGACGACATGGCGAAGCTCGAAGAAGACAGCGGGCTCGTCAAGTTTGACGTGATTACGAACGACGGGACGCCGGACCACTTTATCCAGTTGACGACGTTGAAAAACATTTTTGCGAAACAATTGCCCAAGATGCCAAAAGAATACATCGTGCGCTTGGTATTCGATCGGAATCATCGATCGATGGTGATTCTGAAAAATGGGACGCACGTGATTGGTGGGATCTGCTATCGACCATTTCTACCGAATGGATTTGCGGAAATTGCATTTTGTGCAATCAACGCTGCTGATCAAGTGAAAGGCTACGGCACGCGGTTGATGAATCACTTGAAAGAATTTGTCAAGCGCGATCAAATTACGCACTTTCTGACGTATGCAGACAATTATGCGATCGGGTACTTTAAGAAACAAGGATTTGCAAAAGTCGTGTCGATGCCACGACCGAATTGGTTTGGGTACATCAAAGACTACGACGGTGGGACGTTGATGGAGTGTTCGATCCACAGCTCGATCGATTATTTGCAAATTACAAACATGGTCCAC
Source organism: Globisporangium camurandrum (assembly GCA_023337595.1). Taxonomy (NCBI): domain Eukaryota; phylum Oomycota; class Peronosporomycetes; order Pythiales; family Pythiaceae; genus Globisporangium; species Globisporangium camurandrum. The sequence continues at coordinate 35,377 of JAADXH010000064.1, forward strand.
AAACAGCGCAAGGTATTGTGGTGTGTGGATATGATAGAGCTATTTTGTATAGGAGACTGACATTTTGTCTGTTATAGGCGATTCAAGACAAAATTCACGAACGCTCGCGAGCGCACGTTGTGTACGACGGCCTCACGAAGTTTGCCGATGGTCGATTGATGGACATTTACATGATCCCAGGCGTTAGTACGTCCTCCCTCTCTCTGTCGCTCTAGCGCGCTCGTGCTGTTTTGTATTACGCGTAACATACAGCTGACTCTATGCGGTCTATTCTATGTATTTGCGCCTATAGAGGAAGCTGGATGGTCGCCTGCAACGATCCGCAACAGTCGCATTGGGTGCGTTTGGTCTTCTGGCTCCCTCTCTGTGTCTCTATGGCAGACTGACTCTCACTGTTTATATGCCCATACAGCACGCGCGACCCAGGGAGCTTGAAGACGCAATTGACACAATTGTGGAAAGCCGTGTCGAGTCACCGGAGTGCGTGGCCATTCCATGAGCCCGTCGATACGACGATCGTTGTCGATTACCTCGAGTACATCAAAGAGCCAGTCGATTTGACGTTGATTGCAAAGCGCATTGAGAGCGGCCAGTACATCTCGAAAGCAGCGCTGCGCGTCGATTTCGAACGCATGTGCGACAATTGCATGGTGTACAACACACCCGATACAAACTACTACAAGTACGTTTTGGATAGGAGGTCGCAATATGTTGTAGTATGGATTACTGCTGACTCCTATTGCTATTGGTTGGATGTGGATATATACAGAGCAGCGAAAGATTTGCAGGAGTTTATCCAACGGCGCATTCCAACGAGCAACAACAACAGCAACAATGCGACGGCAGCAGCAGCAACAAGTGGTGGCAAGATGTGATAACAGAGAATGAGAGACAGAGAGTGAGAAAAGGGACAAAGAGAGAGAGCGAGTGCGTGAAGATGCGTAGGACGGAGAGCGAATGCACCAGATTCAATCGCAAGTTGCCGATTCATGTCGCATGCATTCGATTGTGCCGACAAAAGAATCAACCAGCTGCTTTGTGCTTTGTGCTTTGTGCTATCCGCCATCCAGACTGCTGCATGCTGCTTGATCACCTGGTCGCATCTCCTCAGTACTTAGTACGCACGCTCGTGGTCGTGCATCTCGTCGACGTCTTGGTGCACGACGTGCGTGAAGCCGTCGGGTTTGAACACGTAGACGTTGCACATGCCACCACTGTACGCATCGCGGTGCGTTGCATGGTAGATTGCGTCCTTCCCGAGCTGCACGGCTTCGTCGTCGGTCAAGTCCATGCGCCAGTGCGTGTCCAACACGCCGTACGCGTACGTCGAGCCAGAGCCAACCGAGAACTTGGGGATCGTCTCGCTTGCACGGAAGCGCGACCCTTCGTCGTCGACGTAGTAGAGAGCCGGTTCGCCGTTGTCGTAGCCCATCAGCATCATGCCGAGCGACATGCCGTAGCGCTTGTAGTAGTTGCACGTGTTCGCAATCAACTTGGACGCTGCGCGGACCGAAATGCGGTGGCGATTGCGCAATTCGTACATGCGGCACTGGACAGCGAGGTTCCGCTGCCAGTACTGACAGTCGGCAGCCGTACCAGCGAGCGTTGCGAGCAAGTACTCGTTGATCGCATTCACTTTCTTGACTTGTCCAGACGACACGAACGGTCCCATCGTCGACCGCGAGTCAACGGCCACGACGATCCCGCCGTTGTAGATAAACGCAAGTGTCGTCGTGCCTTTCTCAAACTTGAGCGTCTGCTCGTTGTCTTCGCCATACTTTGTCTTGAGGTGCGTCCGTGCGTACAGTGCTGGGTCGGCGACCGGTGGCAGCAAGAAGCCACTCCCGAGCGTGTCGTCCGTTGCGCGCAGCGCTGCGGGGAGGTCCGCATGCGCGACTGGTGCGTGCATGTTGGGCATCGCGCCGCCGTAGCTCATCGTGTTGCCGCGGCTGCCAGCGCGCAGGAAGTCGAGCTGCACAACCGGTGCGCTCATCGTTGTTGGTTAGCGGAGAAGGTGTGGTGTGGTGTTCGCGCGTAGATGGCGATGTCGTCGTCGATGTTGTCGACTGTATAAATGTCGTGATTGCTGTCTCGAAGTTCAAAAGATCGCAGTCGAGGGGGAAGATCAAAAATACAAGCTCAAATATTATTTAGAGGTAATATTGTCATTTATTTACCAGGTAAGATCTATTATGGCTGCTGCCAGCTCATATGACGTGCATCTGGTTGACAAAATACGAAAAGCTCACTTATTGTCGCCACGAGCCGCAATCACCAGCATTGACGACGATCGCCACTCCCACTGCTGCTTGCAACGCACCACATTCACTCAAAAGCGGCACCACGTCGACGCACTTGCTTGATCCACCTACTTTGCACGACGACAACGACGTTGCACGATGAAATTCGGCAAGCAGCTCGAGATCTCGGCGAACCCCGAGTGGCGCGACTCGTACGTGCAGTACAAGCGCCTCAAGCGTTTGATCAAGCGCGTCGCGTTCGAGGTCGAAAAGCGCACGAACCGCCAAGAGAAGCTCCAGGCACAGTACGGCACAACGGGTGCGTCGCCGCCGAAAGAAACAGGTGCATTTGCAACTGCAATTGCAGCACTGACGCCTGCGCCTGCTGTGCCAGAGAACGACGGTGACGTGCACTTGCCAATTGACGAGAACCACCCGCTGCTGCGGTCTGCAATCGACGAAATCGAAGAAGCAAAGGACGACTTTTGGCAAGTCACTGACGAAAACTTGCACGTCGTGAACGATTTCTATACGGGAAAGATCACGTCGCTCCAAAAGAGCATCAAGGACTTTGAAGCGTCGATGCGCGATGAGCAGATCTCCCGCGGTCATGTCCACAACCGCGCCCGCACGTCGTCGCAAGGTACGCATGTAAAGATAACAGCAGCTGCTATTGCGTGGAGGATCGATTGAGTATGTGGGACTAATGTGACTTGGTGTTTGTATGCAATGGGACATGTATAGACCACGGGTTTGCAGCGTTGCAGGAGATCTACGATACGCTCGTGGATCTGCGGACGTTCGTGCAGATCAATCACTCGGGCTTTCGAAAGATCGTCAAGAAGGTACGCACTGCGTGTACGTACTATTGGATGGGGGGGCGCGTGGGATCCTTACACTTGCTATTTGTATGTGAACTGCCACCCAGTTTGACAAAACGACGAAAGATTCGACGTTGAAAGCATTCATGAAGCGCTTGGAAAAGGAGAAATTCTACAAATCGAACGACATTGAGCTGCTGTTTGAGCGCGTGATCGGCCTCACGTCCAAGTACGTTTTTGTCTACAGAATAGCGCTTGTCGCTGCTGCGTTGACACTCACTGGCTCTATCGGTCAATAACAGAGACAAGCTCGAAGCGGGGAACATGGAGCGCCGCGTGAAGCGCATGCAGGGCGATCAGCACTCGCTGTTGCGCAAGGTTCGAGTCGTCAGCAGTGCGTGTATGTGTGGATTGTGTGACTTACTAACTGACTCTTTGGAACTGTGTGATGACGCAATCACTTCAGGTCAAATTCGTGCCGCTGTGCATCTCGCTGTTCTTCTTTGTGTTTTTGCTACTCGTGCGCGTGACGCCAGAAGGTGCGCACTGTGTGTTGGTTCGATCGCACATGCGTACTTAGTGGACACTCGTCCTAAATTGCTGGTGCTGTGGATTTTGCTTTCCAGGCCACGACGTCCAGCAGCGGTGTCTCGCAATGCTCGTGTTCATCACGTCGTTGTGGGTGACCGAAGCGCTGCCGTACTTTGCAACTGCGCTCCTCGTCCCGCCAATGGTCGTGTTTCTCAACATTCTGAACGACAAAGCGCATCCAGATGTGATGCTCACGTCCAGTACGTCTGTGTTTGTATTTATATCAAGCAACAGTGTCGTTGCTGCTTTTGTTGTTGGTCTGTTGCCTTCTAGAACAGCGCACACTGACTCTCTGACTGTATTATCCACAGAACAAGCAGCAAAAGAAGTCATGTCTGAGCTCGTGAACCACACAACTATCTTGATCATGGGCGGGTGCGTACTTAAGAAACTCTCTAAGTTCGGATCGCATGACTTGCATGGAATCATCTCTAACGCACTGACCACATACAAACAACCAGCTACTCGATCTCCGCAGCGTTTGCCAAGTGCCAGATCGAACTGTACATTGCAGCATTCCTCCAACGGCGGTTCAAGAAGAGTCCGAATTTGTTTCTACTCGCGATCATGCTCATGGGCTTGTTTTTGTCGATGTGGATCTCGAACCACACGGCGCCAGTGCTGTGTGTATCGGTCCTCTTGCCGATCATCCGAGACTTCCCAACGAACAGCGCATACGTCAAGACGTTGTTGATCGGCTTGGCGTTTGCGTGCAACCTCGGCGGCATGATGACGCCGATCTCGTCGCTCCAGAACACGTTGGCGGTGTCGTACCTCGAAAAAGCCGGTTACAGCATCTCGTTTGGCGAGTGGATGGCACTCGCAGTGCCGTTCTGTACAGTCTCGACGATCCTCGTACGTTGGATGCATCATTTAACATCACTAAGTGCGCATTGTGAAGTACGAATCACTAAGTACGCATGCTGCCAACATATCGCATAAGCACAGTGCTGGTTGTTTTTGTTGTGGGTGTTTGACCCGAAAGACGCCAAGTACATTCCACAGATCGTGTACGACCAGAAACAAAAGATCAGCAGCCTCCACGTGACCGTGATTGCGCTCACGCTCCTCACGATCTTTCTGTGGGCGACGTTCTCGGTCACGAGCCCGACGTTCGGTGACCTCGGGATCATCTCGCTCATGTTCATGGTGCGTCTTGTGATTATGTGCGTTTGGTGTTCAATGCGGCTACAGTAAAGTGCGCTTGTGGCTAAGTGCGTATGTGATCAAGTGCTTGTATGGCTAAGTGCGCATGTGCGATTACGTGTGCTTGAGTGATTAAGTTCGAATAAGTCAATGTGTTGCACATGAACTGACGAACGCACATGTCGCATACACTCGTCCAACGTACACGCACTCTACAGTTTGTCATGTTTGGCACGGGGATGTTGAGTCAATTTGACTTCAACTCGTTCTCGTGGCACATTCTGTTCCTCATTGGCGGCGGCAACGTACTGGGCGATGTACGTTTTCGTGGTCGCATGCTTGTCGCTGCTGCTACATACACACGTACTCAAAACTGTCTCTTTCTTGCTGTCGATCAGGCGGTTCAACGCTCTGGATTGCTCGATACACTGAGTCACTCGATCGTCCAAGCGCTGCCGAGTGGGAGTGTCTGGGTCGTCACCGTGTCGCTGTGTCTGCTCGTCTTGTGCCTCACGACGTTTGTGTCGCACACCGTCGCATCGATCATCCTGTTGCCGATCATCGTGCAGCTCAGTATCCAGATCGGCCACCCACACATTCCAGTCATTTGCTGCGCACTCGCGATTTCTGCAGGTATGATTTTGACTTGCTTTCAGTATACGATGCTGGTTGAATGCGTCTTTTCCTATGCGACTCACACACTGGCTCTCTCTTCTCTCTTACATCCACACAATCTACACAGCGATGGCATTGCCGTTCTCGTCGTTCCCAAACATCAACTCGCTCTTGGTGCTCGACGACCACGGACAGTCGTACTTGACGGTCCAGGACTTTCTGCGCGTCGGTGTCACGTTCTCGCTCATCACGAGCGTCTTGATCGTCACGCTCGGCTACGCACTCATCATCGGCGTCTTGGGCTACGACATTGAACCATCGACGATGGTCTCGCTCTAGTCTGTTGACCACTAGTACGACGCCGCCTACAGCCTACAGTAGATAACCTACAGTAGATAGTCTATAGCAACAGCCACGGCACTGTTCATAGCCAGTAAGCGGTCGATAGGTAGACGCTTTCAACACGCAAGCACGTTTACTGTCGCTCTCTCTCTCTCTCTCTCTTTCTCTCTCTCTCGCATTCGCATTCGCACTCAAAACGATCGACTGTACTTTTTGATCTCGTACAGAATCTCCTGCGTCGTGACAATGTCGCTTGCAAACGCTGGCTGGCGGCCTCCTCCACTCTTCTTGATTAATTCAATGAACCGCGTATAGTACAACAGCAATTGCGTCAACACTTGCTTCAGGATCTCCATCCCATTTCGAAAGTTCGAAAAGTACGTCATGATGTTGCTGTTCATCGCTTCGATCCCGCTCTTCCACGTCCGCGCAAACTCTTTGACGATCTTCTCGACCGCAGCAGCATCGACGCTACTGTCTTGTAAATGCCCACCTGCGTGGCTCTTGCTTGTAGCAGCACTTCCAGAACCACTCGCAGACGTCGTTGCAATGCGCTCGTGTTGCCGGACAAACTGGATCATTGCGCCGTACGCTGTGCGCAATTCCAACTCGACAAACTGTTCCCGTTGGGCAGCCAATCGCTCGTCGAACGTCGTCGTATCGTCCGACTGGATGCGTCGTTCTTGGAACGTCGACAGGACGAGATCGTAATTGTTGATCAGAAACACACAGCGGTCTTTTGGCGCTTTGTGCTGCTCGGCAAGGCGCGCGAGCAGCGCTAGCACCTCGTCCCGCAAGTTGCCGAGCGTCTGCAACACCATATCGCCTGCGCCATTCTCGTGCATCTGTGCACTTGCAATCGTTGCGTCATCATGTCCAGCGCCAGCATGGGGCGATTGCGTAAACATACTCAAGCTCCAGATCGACGCTGCAAACTCTGCATAGCGTCGGATCACATAGTGTGGGTGGAGATCCATCGCGCCCAGTTTCTTCACTTTTGCTGTCTTGACGCTCTGGACGTTCAGTTCAAAGATCGTCTTGAAACGTGGCCACAACAACAGCGTCACGCGATCAAAGTACGCGTCCAAGACATAAATCCGTCGCTTCGCCATCACGAGACGCTGAGCATTCGTCACGCGGATCATGAGGAGCAACGCAATTGCATCAAAGCACGTAAACAAATAATTCTCCACGTGTTCTAAACACAGCGACAGCGTCTTTGCAAACACGCGTAGAAACAAATCGCGCGTCTTCATTGCGACCTGCTGGTCGTTCATATTGCTAGTTGAGGTCGTAGACGCAACTGGCTTGAAGAATTCGAGTAGAAATAAATACTCGGACGTCGCAGAGTTCATCAAATGCTGCTGGACGTGGCGAAAGATCGCTTCAAACGGTAATTTCAAGTGTTCCTGCGTCGCAACATGCAGCATCAGTGGCGGCGCAGCAGCAGCGTCCTCCAAAAGCTTCTCCCGGTCGCTGATTGCAAACGTATCGTTGCGCTTCGTGAGGTTCACGCGCGAACTAAACAATCCTTTCAGCGACTGCTCTTCGATCGCAATCACGTCCGTACGGCCAGCAACTTCGTCGTACAACTTCATGAGACCTGCGTGGTACGATTTAAACACTGTTGTCAACGTCTTCGACATCGCGTCGGCATACACGTCGCGGAATTCGGCTTCGACGTCCGGTGCATTCGCTGCCAAGAACGCAACGAGGTACTTGGCAGGCAACAGCGTGTTCTGTTGGACCATCTGGACGTTCGTCTTCGGTTTCTTGACGTCAGCGATCTTCAACAGTAAGAACTCACGCACGCGCGTGATCGCGCGACTCCGGAGCTTCTGGAGCTGTGTGTGGACGTCGCGATACGCTGCTGTGTCGGACGGAAGCAGATCGAACGACGAACCCGCAGGGTCGGGTTCGCGCAACGCAGCGTACTGGAGTTTACTGTTGAGCGAGCGGAGCGCTAACACAAACGCGTCCATGTTGTTCACGTCCGCGTCGTCGATCGCTGTAATGAGCGACGGCGCGAGCGCGACGTGGTCGAGAAACAGCTTGAGATGGTCCTCGGTCTCTTTGCGGTTCTTGAGACGGACGTTCATACTAATGGATTCATCCTGGAGGTGCCGGATCTCGTCGCTGATGCCACCCAGATCGGCTTGGAACCCCAACAGCATCTCCTGCATCTTGGCGAGGATGTTGTCGCACGCCTGGACTTCGTCGTGCAACGCAACAATGTCCTCGGATTTCATGACGTACTGCGAGACCGAGTCGATCTCGGCCGCACGGAGTTCGTGGTCGATCTGCTGTGCATACTGTTGCAAGTCGACGCCTTTCGACAGCGCCTCTTTGATCACACCGTCTTGCTGGAACAGCTCGAGGTAGTCGTCAAGCTCGTCAAAGTCGATCTCTTCGAGGTTCACGGTAGCTGCATTGCTGGAGGTGGTGGTCGTTGTACTGAGCGTGTCGTTGCTGTTGCTGCTGCGGCTTGCGTCGTGTATGCCTGTCGTCGACATGTCCGAGAGCGTGATCGTTGCGGCTCTCGTTTGTACCACTTTGACTTCAAATGCGCAAAATCGTAACTTTTTGATTACTTTACGTTTGAGCTAAACATATATGGTATTTCTTTACTATGAGGACGTTCCAAATATTATTTTGACGAAAAGAGTATGCGAGAGAAAAAAGAAAAGAGTGAGAACGAGAGAGTGAGAGACAGAGAGAGACAGACAGACAGAGAGAGAGACAGACAGAGAGACAGAGAGAGAGACAGAGAGAGAGACAGAGAGAGAGAGAGAGAGAGAACGAGCATGAGAGAGAGACCGCAGAAAGTCATTGTTTGTTTGTTTCTCTGTCCATTCATTTGCTGCTGTCGATCGTCTACCGTCGCACGATCGCACCGTTCGCGATATGGGGACTATTGCTGGTGTTACTGCTGTTGTACGTATTGCTATTGGTGCCACTCGTCGGTGGACTGGGGTTGTTGTTGTTGTTGTTGTTATTAAAGTCCCGATCGCTCAGTAACCACGACGTCTCAGCGTCCGTCAACGCTTTCAACCGCGCAAGGATCGGAGCACCTTGTGTCGGGTCCAACCCACGCGAGAACAGCAACTGTATCATAGTGTAAACAATCCGTCAGTCGCGAAATAATAAAGCTAGAGAGAAAATACTAAACGAAACACTGTCACTCGCCACTAGCCAGTCCAAACAGACCTGCTCGACGTTCTTTCGTAGGTACAGAATCGCACGTTCGTGGCGTTCGCGGTCGGCGCCGCGTTTGTACAGCGGGTATTCACCATGTGGGTCGTTGATCTCATCCTGTAGATAACTCCGCGAACTGAACGGAACGACTTTGTAGCGCAAATTCACTTGCAAATACTTGCTGAGCATGAATACGAGATGCGCAATCGATCCAAGCGCTGTCGATACGATCTCTTCGTCGCCGCTGCGGCTACTGCTCCCGCCCGTCAAGTCTGCACTCGTGAGCTTAATCCCACGGATCTTGTACTCGCCTGCGCCTTCGTACTCGATCGGGTAGACGATACTTAATTGTTTGACGAGCATCGCTTGGCGCGATCGGATCTTATGGGCTGCCCGCAAGACTTCACACCGTCTTTCAAGAATGCCTTGCTTCTCGTCTTTGTACCGCATGCTCATCGTCATCGTACTCAACAGCGCTTTGGGAATGTGGATGTCGGTCTCAAACGTCTTGCGTTCGTCGTGCATCACGCCCTTGAGACGCTCGACATTCGCTCGTTTCAACGCCACTTGCTGCCGCAATGCCGCAACGCGCGTCTCGAGCGCACTCTGGCGTTGCGCTGTCAACACAGAAGGTGTCGCGTTTGCTAATTGCAACTGGATCTGCTGTTTCAGGACATTATTCCCGATCGTATGGGTCTCAATCGCGCGTTTCGTATTCAAAATCCGCACGAGACTCTCGACGCCTTCGTGTAAACTGTACTCTTTCAATTGAATCGCCGAGCCTTTCCGCCGCGAGTGTTTCGTCGCCAACACGCCGGAATCAATTAAGAGTTCAATCACTTCGCGCCGGACGTACGTGCGGCCGTTGAACTCGAATAAACACGTATTCAACGGAAGGTTCGAGATCTCCGAGACGGCCACTGGCAGCAGTTCGAGTTCCCGAACGTTGAAGCTCATGCCGAGAATCTCTTCTTCCAGTGCGTCGTCGATAGCAGCGCTCGTGTGGACTGTAGCGCTCGCTTTAGCGTTGTCCAAGTCGTCGCCAGTGTCGCCAGACGCTGCAGCAGACGCTTCCAGTAGCAATTGCGGCGCTTGTCCATTGCGTGCTGTAGTCGTCTGTTGTTCCCACGCAGTGTCGCTGTCTTCTGTATGGATGCGGTCGCTCATTGCACGCGACTTGCGCCGGGGGCGTCGTCGGTCTTTCACGCGGACGACGATGATGTCAAAGTACGTCCCACTGAAGAGTTGGCGCGTCGTGCCGTCTCGAAACGACGTGTCCTCGGGCTGGAACGGGACCCACACCGGGTTGAGCGTACTCCGAACGATCTCACTCACGTACACGACCTGTCGATCGAGCACGAGCTTGAAGTAGACGTCCATGAGCGCAGTGTTGGTCGCGCCATAGGCTGTGAGGTTCCGCATGCCAAAGCCACTGAGGTGCTGCAGCGTGACGGTGTTTTTATACCCAGAGAGCGATGCGCCGCCTGTGGAGGATGTGGAGGTGGGTATCGACGGACCGGCAAAGCTCGGTGACGATGCAGGTGGGAGGTTGGAAGATGCGCCGCCGCCAAACGTCGCGAGTGCTCCGAGCTGCGGCATCGAGCTTGGCGCGTGCCATCCGAATTGCGCAAGGTTGTAGTCACTGTTTGGCGCAGACGTGGCGGATGATGGTGTCGACATGACTACTGCTGCTGGTGGTGGTGGTGGTGGTGGATGGACACGGTTGGACGATTGCGACGCGTGTGTACTGACGAACACTGAGCGCTTCGTCGCGGAGCCGCTGGGAATATGCAGGAGGGGATGCAGTGGTGGATACTACGACAAGAGGGAGGGAGAACGATGCCGTGACGTTTGCGCGCGACGCTGCTGCTGCCGTGTGACTCGATCGCGCGAGCACCTCCTCGAGAGACGCCGTCGACCTCGCGCACGTCGAGGGAACTAGTCGCGATAGTGTGTTTAGAGCTGTTTGTCGTTGCGTTGCGAATTTCATAGAAACTATTGTTTTATAAAACGTTTGTAGACAAACAACACTGCGCAATACTTTGTTTCTTCACTATTGGACACGGCCTATCACACACATGACTTGCCTTTTGACACAAAATTGCCGACGCACACCCACACACACAAACAGCTTCATCATGTCCAGGAAGAAGGGCGTATCGCTCGAGGAGAAGCGACAGCGCATCCTGCACATCTACCACGACTCGAAGGACGTGTTTAACCTCAAAGAGGTTGAGAAGATCGGCGCAAAAGCTGGCGTTGGTGCGTCTGCACCTGTTATCGTTGCTGTAGTTGCATGTGATGGAGTGCGGCAATGGACGTTTACATGCAGCTTGCATCTCACTACCGCACACTGCTTGCTTGCGTGTGTCGCTGTGTGTCGTATAGTGCTGCAGACGATCAAAGACGTAAACCAAGCACTTGTGGACGACGGGCTTGTGGACTGCGACAAGGTGCGCGCTACTTTGCTCTGCTGCAACAACTCCATCGACTGCTACACACGCACGCACAAGACGCAAGCTAAACAGACTGCTTCGACACAAAAACAACAACGCAGATCGGCTCGGGCAACTACTTCTGGTCGTTCCCGTCCAAACTCTCGCAAGCGCGCAAACGCAAACTCGCAGACTTGGAGCAGCGCAAAGCGCTCGCAGTCGACAAGCGCGCAAAAGTCCAGCATCGTATCGACGCACAGCGCAGCGCACGGACTGAATCGGTACGTTGTCACGTTTGCAGATCTTACATATCGATACTACAGCAGCAGTCGCTTACGGCGCCACATGCATATGCGCCTACATTAGGACGAGCGCGTGCGGAAGCTCCAGCGCTTGACCGAGTTGCAGCAGAGCGTCAAGACGCTCAAACAGAACGTCCAGCACCTCGCAGACAACGACCCTGACATTCTCCATCGACTCGGTGCGTCCGTCTGGTATCGCCCAAGTGATGGAGCGACTTGATTGCGTAATCAAATGCCTGCAAATCCTCATTGTAACGTGCATTTGCTCCACAGAAACAAGCGTCAAGGTTGCAAAACTCGGCGCAGATCGCTGGACCGGTGCGTTTGTGTTTACGCTACCCCAACTGGCTCTCTCTACGTATGCTAATGGTACTGACGCTACTTGTTTGTATTTGATAGACAACGTCTATACAATGCGGTCGTGGGTCACACAGAAACGCGGGTGTTCGTCAGCAGAGGTGCGTAACTTACTATTTGATATAAGCAACTGGCTCTCATACTGACGTGTTTGGGGCTCTCCTCCTCCTCCTTTTCGTGCTTCACAGGTCGACAAGTGGCTTGGGATCAAAGACGATTTTGATTACGTCGAGTAGTCGTCGTCACAACGCGTTTACGTGCATGCGACACTTTGAGGGCTAGCACGAACTGCTCCATCCATCCATCACAATTCCAACCATCCGCATCTCTAATCGTCCTGTGTATTTGTTCCTTCTTTCTCCATCAACTGCTCGCGTCACTACTACCAATGGAACGACTCTTTATGGAAATCAAACCCACACGCACGCGCGAGCGCTTGAGCCTCTGCAACAAGCGTCGGGGGGCCACACGCAACGACAGCGACGCGACCCCGTCGTTTGCTGACTCCAGGGTGCACGACCTGCGTCAATATTGGTCGGCCGGCAGTATATGGAAGGCGCTCGCCCGATTGCCGCGTGACGAAATGCGGTTTCGTGGCGCTCGAGACGTGGAGCGACCACTTGAGCGTCAGCGTCGCGTCGAGCAACGCAGGCGCATCGGCTGGATCGAGCGGCCGGGACGGCGTTGGCACGAGCGCTGGCAGAACTGGCGCTGTTGCTGGCGTCGTCTCCTCGATCGGCGGCTCTTCAAACGACGATAGCGACAGTTGCGGCGGCGGTGGAGACACGACCGATTCCGCGATCGATGGCATAAAGTCGTCGACGACGAGCAACGCTTCGGCGTACTTGACGCTCCAGACGACGTGCCACATTTGTGCGTGGACGCGCAGTGCGCGATGCAGACGCTTCTGGTTCACAAGACTCACGATCGGCGTGATCCCAATCCCACCGGCGAGTAACACAATTGTGTCGTACACGTCGACCTTGACCGCCACGTTCCCAAATGGACCACACAAGCGCACGGCGACGACGTGTTTCTGGAGCGCTTCGAGCGCCAATGCGTTCGTAAACGTCTTTTTCGCATCGATCCCACCACGCGCTTGGACGCAAAAGCCGATCGACTGGCCGTCGCGCGTCGCAATTGCAAAAAATGGATGCCACTGGTTGCGCGACGTTGCTGGTAGCTTGATCCAGAAGAACGCACCGGGTTTCAAACGAGCGGCAAGCGCTATTGTTTGTTCAGACGGTCGCAAAACAAGCGTCGTGGCGACGACTGCGTTGCGGACGCGCACAGCTGCAATGTTCGCCTGCAGTGTCGGCGTGAACGTCCCATCGACGCGCTGGAGTACGATGCTACCGACGTGCAGCGCAAGTGGCACAATGAGCGCCAACCCAATGACTTTCGGTGCGTGGAGCACTGCAAACACGAGTCCGACAACTGCCAACACGCGGTGCGTGATGTAAAACACTTCAAACGCGACGCGTCTTACGGCATCAACAGACAACAGCGTC
>JAADXH010000065.1:0-48685 GCA_023337595.1 Globisporangium camurandrum
GAGAGTAATAGACAAAAGAGAGGATATCTGAATCCGCATGATCTCGGTCTGCAACGCGCGTCGAAATGCGAGGAAATCGTCGTACGACAACGTTTCGCTAGTTTGTAACAAGTCACATGTCGCATAGAACGTCAGTCCACATCCTCCAATAGACAATTGAGTACACAATCGTACGTTGCGAGTTCACCAAACAGATGCTTAAACACTGGCGCGTCTTCGTCTGTGAGCGATCGGTCCTGTCGGCCTGCAGGCGTCCGCAAGCGCATGAGGTCGATGATCTAACGCACGAATCGATAGATAGCAGTCAGTCTCACAGCGTTCGTAGAAGAGTGGCAACTTGTTGAACGCGCCACAACGCACTTGTTTGAACTCGCGATGGTCCAATCGCCCGTTGCCATCGGCGTCAAACATCTTGAATGCGAGCTCGAACTGGCGCTCTGGGACTTTTATAGTAAAACAGCAGCGTCAGTTGAATCACCTGTATAGACAGAGAGAGAGAGAGAGAAAGAGAAACGCACAGAACGTACTTGCGAGTAGTGTGTTGAAGAACATGTACTCTGCGTACGAGATCAGGCCGTCGCCATCAGCATCGACGAGGTCAAAGAACGTCGTCTCGCGCACGGGACCACCGTGGAGCTGAAGGAGGCAACAAGACAGTCAATTTCGCAGCAGCAGCAGCAGCTATCGAAACAGTCGCAACACGCACCTCAATGAACAGTTCAAACTCGGCGTTCGTGATCTGCAAGTGGCGCAGCGCTTTCACGTGCGTCTAGCAATGCCAAATGCATGACTACAAGTGAGTAGAGAACCACTAGCAAGTTGTAGGCGTGTCGCAATCAATCTATCGACCTCAAAATCAATGTGGTGCGCGTCACGGAACGCCAACAGCGCAGCAACATCCGGCGCCGCGACGTTCAAGCGCTCGAGCAAAAGCTCTTTCAAGAGCGCGACGTACTTGTCGACCGACTCCTGTTGGTTGGTAGAGATGCCAGTCAGTCGATCAGCCAACCAGCCACTTAGGCAGCTAGACAGTCGAACAGACGCAGCACAATACAATACCTTGGACGGCTTGCTCGCGTACGCTTTTGCGTTGAACTTGGCGTTCTTGGATGCAAGGGGAGCGCCGCTGCGGAACGTGTACGGCGTGATCGCACGCGCGAGGTCATCGCGCGTCATGAAAAAGTGCTTGTCGATCTCAACGGACGAGAAGTACTCGAACACGCGCTCCGGCGAGCTGAACTTGCGAATCCGGTTCTCGTAGTTGCCGACCGTGCGCTCCGTGAACGACGGACCCTTCGCTGCAGTGGTAACATTCGCGACGTTGTGGCTGCTCTCCATGCGCGACGGCGTGCTGGTCGCAAACAGCACGGGCGCGGCAGCGAGCGCCGCGGGCAACATGCGCATCGCGCGGAGCAAGCGCTGCGTTGACGCCATATTGATCTTGCTTGGGAAATGCTGATTTGAAGGTGATGTCGATTATGTCAAGGTAAATGTGCAATATTGCCGGAAAATATATTTATCATCATAATATTTAGATATATATCGTACTATGATGACCTCGATAAATATCGGAAACCCGCTCAAAGTACATTCGTGGCTTCCTTGGCGGCAACGTGAGGAGCTGTGCGTGTGCGCCAAACAAGACGTGACGTGCGCTAGTTGCGTGCCGAAATCGACGACAACGGCATCTACAGTTGGTGCGCGCCTACCCCCGCAACAACCAGCGATCGTAGTGGACTTTTGGCACACTCACGATCGCGACAACAACAACCGACGATGCGGAGCGAAGCAGCAGCAGAGGCAGCAGACATGACCGTCGCGGCGCCACTCGCGGACGCGACGTCGACGATAGGCGCAATCGACGGCGACGCGCTGTGCTGCGTCTGCCTCGAAGTCATCGACTACAACGGCAGCGTGCTCGTTGAATGTGCAACGTGCGCGCTCCGCGTCCACGTCCGTTGCTACGGCATGACGGTCCCGACCGACGGGTCGCCGTGGCGGTGCGAAGCGTGTCAGTACGTCATCGGCGCATTACCAGCTAGTTCGCCTGCAGACGCCCTCGTGCCGCGCATGCAGCCGCAGTGCGCAGTCTGTCCAATCGAAGGCGGCGCGTTGCGGCAAACGACGCAACCTGGCGTCTGGTGCCACGTGCTGTGCGTCCATTGGATCCCCGAGCTGTCGCACAGCATCACGGGCGAGCTGAACCAACCAATTGAGATCTCGCGCTTGGACCGGAGCCGCGAATCACTCCGGTGCCTCGTCTGTGGCCAGCGCGGCGGCTGCATCCAGTGCATCAGCGGCCGCTGTGCACGTGCGTTTCACGTCCTGTGTGCAATCCGCGCACCGTCGTCGCTCATCTTTACGGGCTACAACCATGCGAATCGACAAGTGTATCACTGCAAGACGCACTTGAGCGACGCTGCGCACGCTGACGCGCGGTACGAGCTCGTCGATGCGTCGTGGCGGTCGCTGCCACGCGTCCAGCGGTTCTTGGCAGTGCATCCACCGTTGGAGAACAAATGCCGCATCTGTCAAGCCAAGACGACTGCAGCAAGTGACGAAGCGCACGAAGCGCAGTGTTTGTTGGCGTGGCTCACGCGCGATACGCGCCAGCGACGGAGTGAAGAACTCAAACGGCGCGGTCTCGTGCCAATTGCGATCACGTACGCTCCTTCCTCAACGCGCGGCAAAGCGACGACGCCGTCGTCGTCGTCGGCTGTACCAAACGGCAACAGTGCGACCAAGTACAAGAGCGCGCGTAGTGCTGCGGGCGATGGATCAGCGGCAGCGACCAGCAAGAAACGATCGATCCACGCTGTTGCTGCGAGTGACGACGACGTTGTAGACGCGCCACATGGCGCCAGCAGTCGACGGACGAAGAACCCGAACAAGATGAAGCGCAAGATGAAAGGTCCGTTGGCGTCCAGTGCAAATGCGACGAACGAATCGGGACCACGCGACGACAATGACGATGCAGCGATCGCAAGCGCCGACTTGTCCGATGTGCTGTTTGCAACGTGGCCGGGTCAGAACGCTGGCGCATTGATGGATTCGACGCACCTCTGGCGCGTCGTCAATTCGAATTTCTATTCCTCGAAAGCGCTGATGAAGCGCCGGATGGAGTCACTTTGTAAGAGCGCATGTGGTGCCAAATTGGACGAGATGGGGAATTTCAGTCGTAAATTACAAAAGCACGACGTATCCGAGTGCATCGACACTGCGGTGCTCGAGCGTAAGGATGGCGAAACAGCAGCATTGCAGTTGAAAGCGATGCTCCATCGATGTGATTTTATGATGCGCGCGAGTCGCTTGCGGTGTTTAGAGGATATTTACGCACAGCCGCAGCTTGTAATTCGTCCTCTTGCAGTTGCGCAGAGTGGTGGAGTCGACGATAGACAGCCCGCGACGCTCGCAAGTGACGCGTCGTGTGGCATTCGCGTCCAGTTTCAGACGTTAAATGAGGCGGCAGAAGCAATCAACTGTCTGTTTGCCATGCACGTCGCACCCCGCAATGCACAAACGCAGTCGCTGCCGCCGCTGCCATTGATGTTACAAGACAATAACGCAGTCTGGAGCAGTTTTCGACACGACGCTGCGAGTCTGACGCTCGCGGGTGCAGATATGGAAGCTCATAAAGTGCCTTTGGGCGATTCGAACGACCTCTGGCTCGCCATGGCGATCGATGAGAGCAACGAGCGTGTACAGGAGGTTGCGGAGGTTGTGGATGCAGACGTAGCAGCTGTTGCGACGGCAGCAGAAGCGTCCGAGTCGCTTTTACAGACGCTACTCGGGAGCAACAGTGCGACAACCCCCACGGCCGCTGCGACGATGACGACAGCGCCCCCAGTGCCTACAAACGCGCTCACAGCGCCTACAACAGCGCTCCCAGTGCCTACAAACGCGCTCCCAGTGCCTACAAAAGCGCCCACAGCGCCAAGAACCATTCCAATTGCGCCAATCACCACCCCGACGATTGCGCCAACAACAACGCCACTGACGGACGAATGTACGCCGGAGATTAGTTTGTTGATTGATAACCTGAAAGAACAGATGAAAGTGAATCGCTACAGGATGCGATCGCTTGCGAAGAAGCTTCAGGTGACCGATTATCGCGAAGCGACGTTCCAGCGCACGGCGAACGTGACGGAGTTGTACTATCGTGAATTTGCAGCATGGAAGCGCTTGTGTACGAGTTTGGTGATTGGCTACCGTGCCATGCGCGAGCCGCTCGTATGCGACGCGTTGGCAACGACGACGACGGACGTGAAGCGGCACAAGGACGAATCAGCTGACGCTGACGCTGACGCTTCACCGTCCAGCGACAACAGCAATACCGAGAACGACGCAGCAGCCGAACCGATTGACGACGGGACGTGCGTCGTGTGCTTTGATGGGACGTCGCCAGAAACGAATCCGATCGTATTTTGTGACAAGTGCGACTTGGCAGTGCACCAGAACTGCTACGGGATCGTCCACCTGCCGTCAAACGAGTTTTATTGCGATCGGTGTACGAGCGAAGCGAGTGGGTGTGATCCGTACGCGACCGTCTTTTGTCAATTGTGTTCGTTGCGCGACGGCGCGTTCAAGCGCACAGCGGATCACAAGTGGGTCCACGTTGTTTGTGCGTTGTGGTGCCCAAACGTCTGGATCGGGAACCTCCAGGAATTGGGAGCGATCCAAGTCGTCGCAACGCCGTTACCGCCGCCGCGCTTTGTCGATACGATGGCTGAAGTCGCTGCACAGCTCGCTGGTTCTGGTCCTGGCACGAAAACTGCAGGCGCTGGCGCTTCTAGCAGTTCTGCGACTGCAACGCTACTCCCACAAACAGCACCGCCGCTACCGCCAGTCGACGCCAGCGACGCTAGAAGCTCCAGCGACATTACCAACAACGTGTTGGCACAGGGCAGTTTGTGTCTCCATTGCAAAGTCGCATGTGGTCGTACGATCCAGTGTGCACACGCAGGCTGTCAAGCGTCGTTCCATCCACTCTGTGGCTGGTACGAAGGCTTGCCAATGACGATCCAGCTGCACAACGACAACGGGTTTGTCTATGCGGGTGGCGGCGCTGGCTTGCGCTTCGAGATGTTTTGTACCGCGCACTTGCCGACGCACTTTACGGATGCCGAGCGGCTCGCACAGCGTCGACGCCGCAATAAATTCCGCATCGACGCGTTCTTCAAAGCGCAGTGTACGGTCGAGCGACCACCGCTGCCTTCTGTGCTGGTCGATACAACAGCAGAGCCGCTCGACGAGGTGTCGTACGACTGGATCGACCGTGCAGCATGTGGCGCGTGCTTCCAGTTCAGCTCCCCGATCGTCCGGGCGACTGACAGTTCAGAAGATGCACCACCGGACGTCGATGCGCTCCACAAGCGGCAGTTCCTCATGCGCTGTCAGTACTGTAGTACGTTTATCCACCCTGAATGTTGTGCCAGTGAGACTGGATCGCCCGCGACGATCTACCAGCGCAATTGGATCTGCGAGCGCTGTACGCTCGTCGGACAGGCAGCAAAGACGCCGTGCGTCGTGTGCGACAAGACAAGCGACTACCTCATGCCATGTATCACGCCGCCGAGCGAGAAGCTTGCGACAAATGCGTCGACATCGCTAAGCGACAAGTGGATCCACGTCCTTTGTAGCAAGTGGCTCAAGACGAAAGCTGTCCGGAAGAACCGGATCTTGTGTTCGTACACACCAACGCTCGTGACCGACGGCGCAGCCGTGCGCTGCGATCTGTGCGCACGCAAAGGCGTACGTCGTGTTTGTCTTTGCCATAGTCTATAGCCGCTATAGCTGCTGAACCTAACGACTGGCTCTCTATCCACTGTGCTCTGCTCTCTATAGCGAAACCTCGCACAGTGTGCACGCTGTCCGAAACGGTTCCACGCGCTCTGTGCTGCGACGAAGCGACTGTACATTGCCAAGTCGGTCCGGCTCGACTGGAAGTTTTACTGCGACGTCCACACGCCACGCGACGCAGTGTATGATACGAACCACCAAGCGTGGCTGACTGGCGAGATCCTGAGTCATCTACAAGATCTACGACGGTCACTTGAACGCGGTCGGATGCTGTTGGAGATGGCGCGACAGCGCGATCGGCAACAGAAGCGGCTGCTGAATGTGTTTACGCTGCCGTTCATGGAAGCGAGTATTGAAGTCGTGTTCAAGAAACGCCCGACGCCAGCGATGCGCGAAGCGTACTTGTCGCTCACGGGCGAAGCGCTGACGGACACGCCGCGGCGCCGCAGCGTCCAGCCGTCGCCGGTCAAATTGCCGCCGCTGCCAGCACCAGTCGCGAAATCCAAGACACGCAAGCAGCCCGCGCGTCGGATCGTTGATAGCGACGATGAAGGCGACGAGGATGGCGACAAGGACGCTAACGCGTCGGTCCCGTCGCCGCCGCGACGCCGCAGTACACGTGGCGCGCCGATCGCTGAGACACTCGCACAGCTCGAATCGCCTGCGCCGCGTCTGCGCAAGCGGCATGCGACCGCAGCACCCGACGCTCCTGCTGCTGTGCAGTCGCCAACACCGACGAACGGCAGGGCGAAGCGCCGCCGGACGCTCGACATTGAACTCGAGCCCGAGTCGCCACCGAGCGAAGTGAGCTCAGTTGAGAACAACGATACTGGCGGGCGGCGCCGTTTGTCGACGCGGCGCAAGTTGGAGACGACGGACAACGTGCAGGCGCCATCAACGACGACAGCATTGACATCCTGGTTGACTGGCACCGCGCGTGCTGGTCGCGGTGGCATGTCGCCGATGGAACTCAAGCGCCGCTTTGTGCGGTGCCTTGAGAGCGCAACAGTTGCAAGCGATTTCGACACGGTCGTTGCTCTGACGTTCCCCGAGATGGTACGGTTGTTGGATTGATGTGATCGTATGAGGCTTTCTTTTGGTTGTAATGGTTGGCGATAAACAGAGACTGACAGTGGCTGTTGCTTGTTGTTATGTCTCGCGTAGATGGACGAGTAGAAAGAGCAAGTGCGATGGAGTGAGAGAGGGCGTTGTTGCGATCGTTGTCCACGCACCGCTCGTTGAGTAGAGAGATCAGTTGTGGGAATAATGCCATCATGATCGTCTGCACTGATCGTCGTGTCTTCCGTTGTCGATGTCGTTGTTGATTTGTACCGTACTGTACGCCATGCATGCGCAGAGTGTCTAAAGCAACTCTACACGTGATATAGAAAGTGCAATTGAAGTTTGTTGCTGAGCGACTTTATATTTTTCACCAACAATCACTCTTTTGCTACATTGTGTTTTTGAGCCCAAAACATTGCTTTGCACACTAGCAACCACGAGCACGCCAATTCACTCGAGAATTGGCGCTGTACTCATGCTCGGTAAGGCTTTGTCTTAGGGTTTGGCTAGTGCCGACCGATTGTAGGGTTTTTGCCTTGTCTTGAAGGGAGCACGAAGCGCGTTTGTGGGTTGGATTTGGCTGTCAAAGACACAACCAATTGACAATCATTCTGCAAAATAGAGTAGCTGAGCAACTGCTGTATATAGTCCCGATATAGCATTTTAATCACAAAGTAAGCACGAGCAAGTGACACCTCGTCATCGTGCAGCGAGCACACGGGGTGGGATGCACCACAGCAGGTATGACCGAGAGGATACCTGACGCAGCCGCAGCCGAGTGTCGTGACGACCGCGCAGCAAGCGCATCCTCTTCGATCTCCCGCAGCGCTGTCTCGACCGCCGCGTCGACGTCTGAGACGATCATCAGTAACGAAAGCGTGCACACGTACGAGGACTGGGAGCTCGGCTTTGATGACAATGACGACGACAACGACAAAGCGCTGTCGCTGTCGAGTCAAGACGGTGAGAGCGACCTCGAGTCGTCGTCGACCGCATCGAGTTCACCTGCGTCCCCACGTAATAGTGCGCGATCGATGTACAATGCGGTTGAACCTGCTAGCGCAAACGCTGACAGCGACGACAGCGACGATGACAGGAGAAACCAAAGCGACACCAGAGGTAGCGACAATGGCATTGACGCTAGAGAAGTCATCGACTACAGCGACAACGACCACGTCGACAAATTCGATGACCACAGCAACAACGACGTCGTCGGCAGCAGTGGCAAGGACACAAAAGACGATGCCAAGTACAGCGAGGATGCACGAGTAGTCGAGTGTGTCAATGGCACAGGATCGAGTGACAGCAACCAGCTGCGTGCTGCTGCAACTGCTGACGTCCCTGAATTTGTCGAGTCTGCAGAGATTGCAACAACGCCACGTGAGACTACCGAGCCGATTGGGGAATGTTGTGTCAGTGATGACGACATTGAAGCAGCGGGTATAAGTGTGCAGTGCACATCGTCGCGTTCGAGCAGAGAGTCGGACGCATGGCCAAGCGAGTTGGATGCAGACGCCGCTCTACTAACATCCGAGGCACTCGCGTCGCCACTGCATGCGGACGACGTTGATCAGCACGGTGTGACTGCGCATACAAGACTCGATACAGAAGCCGAGCCACAGAACGACGAGGTTGTTGACTGCGACACAGCGTTGTTACGCAGCGGCGACGCTAGATACGATGCGTCGCAGTCAACAACCTCTGCCAGCGCTAGTGCATACACTGCACGCGCTCCTACCGACTCCTCTGACCAGCCGACCGAGCTCGAGCCACGACCTGTGCACCAGAGCATCCAGGTGTTTGTGCGCGTGCGTCCGCTGGTGACTCGTCCCAGTGACAGTGTAGTCACCGAAACCGCTACAATGGCACCACCTGTTGCCGTGCGACTCGGAGATGCACCGAACAGCCTCCGCGTCCAGTCGACGTCGTCATCCATGTCAAGCAGTAGCTCGAGTGCTGCAAGCAACTGCGTCGTGACCGAGTGTGCGTTCGATCGCGTCTTCATGGAGACCGCGAGTCAAGACGACGTGTTTGCAGCCGTTGCACCGAGCATCCGTGCGACGCTCGATGGCTTCAACGCAACGATCTTTGCGTACGGACAGACGGGCACGGGCAAGACCCACACGATCTTTGGCAGCGACAGCAGCGTTGTGGACATCGCTGCTATCGGCGAGCCGCTGAGTGTCGTCAAGGCAGCGTGGGGTATCATCCCACGCGCTCTCGCTCTGCTGTTTGACGATGCACAAGCGCAGCGCGAGTCGGCTGGCGGAAGCGAGAGCATCAGCTTCCAGTGCAGCTTTTTGCAGATCTACAACGACCGGCTCTTTGACTTGCTCACGGACCGCAACCGGCAGCGACCACTGCTCGTGCGCGAGCAACCGACACTCGACGGCGGCGGCACGAGCGTCGTCATCCAGGGCCTCTCGAGCGAACGCGTTGCGACACTCGACGACGCGCTGCAGCTCCTCCGACGTGGTCGGACGAATCGATCGGTGCGCGAGACCGAGATGAACGCAAGTAGCAGTCGGAGCCATGCGATCGTGCAGCTTTCAATCACGAGTGAGCGTGTTCTTGCAAACAGCGAGATGCTCGTGCGCCGATCGCGCTTGAACCTCGTCGATCTCGCTGGGTCCGAGAAATGGAACACGGACATCGATATGGACGACGCACACGCGTTTGAGCTCAAGAACATCAACGCGAGCCTCTCCGCGCTTGGGAACTGCATCGCTGCGCTGTCCGAAGCCGGGCGAACGCACATCCCCTTTCGAAATTCGACGCTGACGCGCGTTTTGCAAGATGCACTTGGTGGCAACGCACAGGCGTGTCTGATCGCAACGATCAGCCCTGCAGCGCGCTCGTGTGACGAGACGCTCCGGACGCTCCAGTTTGCCGATCGCGCACGGTCCGTGATGCAGTCTGTGCGTGTGAACGAGACGCTGAGCGGCGTCACGGAGCTCCAGGTTGCGAAAGCGCAGATCGCAAAGCTACGCGAACGGCTCGAGAGCGAGCAGCGGCGTCGCCACCAGACTCGCGTCAAAGAACAGGACGCAGCGCAGCGTACGTTTACCGAAACGCTGCAGCGCAAAGAGCGCGAGATCGAGAAGCTTGCGCGTGACAACGCCGTGTTTCTGCGCTGGCGCAATGAGGATGTTGCACGCATTCGCGAGCTCGAAGCGCGCGTGAAAGCACTCGATGTTGGCGATGAAACTGCTGGCAGCAGTGGCGACAGTGTGGATGGCAGCGTTGCTATAGACGACAACAACGGCGTGGCGCATCGCCGTCGTCGTCGCGACTCTCCAAGAGGCTCGAGGCAGCACGATAGAATGCACGATCACGTCCAGCAACCGCAGCAGCGACAGCTGTCGCCTGCGTTTCTGCTACCAGCAAAGAGCGCAACTCCGGTAACTTCAACAGCAGCACCCGTCAAACGCGTTAGCTCGAGACGAGCACTGCCGCAGACGACGACCACAAACACTAGCAGCAATGCGATTGCTGCTACTACAGCAACAACAACGAAGCGAAGCGACGCACACGTGGCCACGAAGCCGTATCGACTCGTGCTGGAGCGATATGCACTCAGCTCGAAAAAGTCGCATCAGCGCCAGCCATCGCCGTCGCCACAGCCGCAGATCGACGACGAGAACCAGTCGAATGAGCCGTCGTCGATACTTGGGAACAGCAGCACCAACAGCAGCAACAACACAGAACTGTTGGAAAACGCAGCACGCGCAGACACACATGTTTATAACGGCAATCAGCGTCTGCCTGACACAAGTAGCCAGAGCAGCGCTACGACGCGTCAGTGGGACGCAATTCGACTCTCAGCAGCGCTCAAGAGCGAATCGAGTCCATCGCTGCTGCTGATGCGGCAGCCACTTGCGTCGCTCGAGCCAGAGCGAATACCAGACGCAACGCTGCAGCGCAGCGGCAGTGACTGTAGCACGAATGCAATCGCAACGCTGCCAGCCAAGCGCGCGGGCGGAATAGCAACGCCAAGCAAACTGGACGCGTTCATGATATCTTCGACGTCATCACTGTTCACATCATCGCATCCTGCGGCAGCAGCACCGACTAGGACAACAGTATCTGCGAACTTTGCGACCTGGTGCGCGGCAAACCTCGTGGACACGAGCCGCCACGCTGCACAATTGCACCAGACGCCGTCGGCGTCGCAATCTCTCGTTGCGACAACAAACGCCGCAGTAGGCGCAGCAGTTCGCCGTACGACCGAGTTTGAGTCGCCGATACGAGCGAGCGCCGTGTTTGCGAGCACCGGGCTGGCGTTCGTGCGTTCCGAGTCGTCGACTGGACTCAGTCAGAGCACTGCTGCTGCTGCTGCTACGAACAAGGCTGGTATCGACAGCAGTGCGCCGCTGCTGGCACCGTCTGCGCCTCCAGCAGTCAGTAGCAGCAGCAGCATCGAGCCGTGTGGCAAACACAGTCTGCGCGGCTGTGTGCTATGTGCTGCACAGGGATCGCGTCTGCTGTTTGCGTCAGCACACGCACCACCAGCGTTTGTATCAATGCCAACGCTACAGATCAGCGTCGAGCCGGTTGTCATGTCACCGACAAGCGTGAAGATTGTCGCTTGCGATGTGCGTGCGGGGTCATGCGATCGCCACCAGCTCACGAACTGCTTCCTCTGCGGTAGCGCATCGAGTGGCACACTCACCAACGCGTCGAGTCTTGCACAGAGCTCGAACGGCTCTAGTGCGCTCACGTTCCTGACTGGCGCTGCTGCTACTGGATGCGAGCGTCCATCATTACGGACGCAGGACAACAAGTGCGCAGCGCACATGCTCGCAAACTGCGTGCTCTGTGCTGGCGCAAATGCTGCGACGACAGCGACAGCAACAACGGCGTGGACGTCTAGTTCGAGTGCCATTGCATCTGCGTGGCAGCCTGCAGTGGATCCAACGAGCCCAGTCACCTACCAGCAACAACAGCTGCACTTTAGTAGTCTCGCGCGGCGCCATTCGGTCGACTACAGCGCGAGCGATAGCAGCAACAACACTGCAGCCACCAACGTGTTGTCGCCAACCAAGGACAGCACTTTTATGAGTCCCCAGCAGTCAGCACACGATGTCTATAGCCTACCATCAACACTCTCAGCCAGCGGCGCTGTTCCTACGACAAACACCGAGATGCGCTACAGTGCACAAGCGTCACAGTCGAATCTACAACAACAGCAGCCAGCTGCGCGCGCAAGCATTAAGGAGCTCGCACACGAGAGCCATCGTCAGAGCTACAACACACTGTTTCGTGAAGCGTCGGACGCAGCAGCGTACACACTGAAGCGAAAAGTATAATGCCAACACAGTGCGACGGAGCAGTAGGGATGGCAAGAACAAACGATCGTCGCGAGTAGAACGACACCGTTTTAGATACATGCTCGTCACACTAAGGAATCTATGGACACGCGCATGCTACAAGGCGCTCACGAGTGCTTGAGTATCAGTAGCGCAAGGCAGACAAAGATCGAAGCAACGAGAATGAAGATACAACGCTCTGGTCGGGAGCTGTGCTGCTGTTTCTCCGCCCGCTGGAGCTCTTTCAGTCCCGACCGCATGCGGCAGACGACCTGACGTAAGCACCAACGTCAGCGATCGGCCTTCCACACAGCAAATCATTACCCTCAGGCTCACGCAGCAAACGCACCTGCTCCATGTTGTAATCAATGCGATCGACAAGCGAGCCCTGGTCGATGACCATGTCGGCGACGTCTTTGAACACGGTCGCGAGCAGCGCGACGGACTTGGCAATGCGCTGGATCTCGCTGTCGCGCGACGCGATCTCAAACTCGTGGCGCTCGAGCGCAACGTGACGACGCGCTGTTCCACCAATCGCAGCTGGTCGTACGTTGTCGGTGCGTCGTAGGAGCAGCGCTTCGTCGTCGTTGGCGTCAAACATGTCGCAGCCAAACTTTTGGATTTGCAGGCGCTCGGCATACTCGCGCTGGCGTCGACGGAAGCGATGTGAGATGTCCTGGAGTCGACTTGCGACTGCGCGCTGCGTATTGACGCGCACGAGGCGGTCGGTCGGCGATAGACACGGCGCGCCGCCGATAAATGGGCTCGTGATCTTCTTGAGACTGCGCTCGGCGCGCTGGAAGAGCACGGTGACGTCGCTCGTGAACTGCTCGATCTCGCGCTCGAGCGCTACTTCCGTGTCGTCAAAGCGGATCATGAGCCGTCGCG
This sequence comes from Globisporangium camurandrum, assembly GCA_023337595.1. Classification (NCBI taxonomy): domain Eukaryota; phylum Oomycota; class Peronosporomycetes; order Pythiales; family Pythiaceae; genus Globisporangium; species Globisporangium camurandrum. Next base: position 13,059 of record JAADXH010000065.1, read on the forward strand.
TATGCAGGAGCTCGAGGTACTCGACTGATGGTGCGCGTAGCGAGTAAGTGACTCGTGCGTTAGTTGTTGTCAGTGATGAGCGTGGTCGACAATGCAACATGAACGTACGCTTGACGTGCAGGAGTCGGATCGCTTCGTTTGCATCGTCTGCAAAGTGTGTCCACTCGGGCTTGTGGACGCAGCTGTCGCCGAGCTCGAGTCGCTCGCACTCGAGTGCTTCTTGCAGTAGCGCTTTCTCCATCGCGCGCGACTTGAGGTGCTAGTATGTGATGGACAAGGAGTAGATGCGCACAAGAGCAGTGTGATCGCAGCATTGATGAGCATACTTGATTCGGATCGACATTGCGAAGGGTTTATGCGCATTTTGTCGGCGCTATTGCGCTGGCATACACACACCTGCTTGGACTGAAAGAGCGCGCGCACCGATGACGGGTTTGTTGTGAGGATGCGCATTCGGAAGCCCTGTTTGTGCTGCTTGGCTGCTTGCCGCCGCTCGTGGAAGCGATGCGTGAGGTCACGGTGCGCCATTTTCGCGAAGGTTATGTGATTGACGCGGAAGTGAACAACACGTGAAAGGACACGTATCTTTGAGGAGTGTCAACAAGATCGACCCGTGTGTCGTGATGAGTATGCGAGTGTATTTATATAGAAACAAGTGTAGATAAGTCTATACGTGTCGTGGTGCTGCAAATAGAAAATTGTTTTTAGCAAGGTGTAATTCCTGCGAAACAGGTAAGTATTGAAACGCAAAATATATTGACAGTGTTAATAACAACGTGTAAATTTCAACGCGAAAAAGAGTACACACTATATTCGCATATAATATGTACAAGTACGTTTGATGTGTAACTACGAGGTACTTCGATATACCAAGCAGTAGTCTGATCTGTAATCTGAATTAAATTCGTATTTTCGGCATACGCACGCTCTAATGTACAAGTATTTTTGTTGTTTGACAACGCGTTTTACATTCAGTAAGACTCGCACTGTACACCACAGCGACGTTTTGATATATGCTGTGTGCACTTCAATAGCACAACCTTCTCCACCAAAACACCCATGTGTATATTTTACGATTTTTCATCAGTATCACTGACGTTATGTAGTCATACAAATGCTATTTCAATGTCGCGTTTGCGACAGAATTAAAGCGACCGTGTGAGCGGAATACGTCACGCGAATGCCGATTCCAATATATTTGCAAGACTGCTGGGCTTTAACACGAACCGCTAAATTCAATGAGAGACGGCTGTGCATATCGTCTCAGGCGCAGGTAAAACGACTATTGTGAGTTCTGGTTCATGCCCAAAAGTCTAAACATGCGTGCAGAGAGCTATACACAACGACAGAGCTGCCACTAATATGCCCTTCATTTAGACGCTACTACCGCCGGCATCATCAGCTCTCATTGACGACATCATAGACAGCAGACTGAAATTCGTACATAGTACTACACATGGCCAAACGCGTTCGAAAGATTGTGCTCAACGAAAGGTGGTGTATACGCGCAGAAATATAGCTTAAAGTTTGGGAACAATATATCAGCGAAATAAATAAACAACTCTATACCAAATGCAAAATCTTTCGACAGCACATGTACTGAGCAACATTTCATCCAATATGATAAGTCGAGAAAAGTGGTCGCTATTAGCAAAATAGAAATCATATTTCATTGGCCAACATAGTAATTCTTTAACAAACACCGAAATATAAACCGATACAATATATACCAATAGAAATCACAATCTATAATTCACAGTCTATTGATAGCAACATCAATTATACTTAAAATTTAAGGCACGCTCTTTGCAAACATAAGGAAAAATAATAAATTACATCCCGACTTTAAACGACAAATTGTATGGCAAATAGAGGTTTTTTATCTATTCAAAAACCTTACACAATACCGAAGAAGCGACAGAACGCATGTAATCGGACACAGGCCAGTCCTACATATCGCGTAAGCGAACAGCTGGACGGCACTGATCCCGTGTTTGGAGGAAGCGCTGAATTCGGCAAAGGGAACTCTCGCTAGGAGAGCCGATTGCATTAGCCCAGCTGGTATTGAGCCGAAGGTCTCAGAGAGAGGAAGTGGAGGCGACTTGTGTGCTTGATGGTAAAATTGCAACTAAATTGAAAAGTTGTTGTGGTTCTTGCGCTGCTCCTAATGCACGTAAAAGGCTCCTAGAGGTTTTACAAGTAAAACCTCATGCCTGCATCTAAAACCTACTATCCTAATATAAAACCTTGAGTACTCTGAGGTTCAACTCACCGACCTTGAACTTGAAGTCTGACAAGAAGATTTCCTGCGACGTGATTAAGCAAGGTTTCTCTCTTGAACCCAGACGATGTCGCTCGACGCGTCACTCGCCGTGTTCCCTCAAGAATACTAAAGATTCAGGAACCATCATTCCGGGCATGATTACTACATGTCCTATGACATCATCAAATGACGTCACCAGTGCACATGGGTATCAAAGGTAATACCGGTATCATACCGGTAACTACCACCCATGGGGCACAACAAGGTGATGTGTACCACACATATCAACATCCATGTAATGGCCCATTACACCGCAGATATAGCTACTTACAGGTCGTTCGCTACCGAAACACCAAGCGAGAAAGAGGCAGCACATTAGCTGAATTATATCTCTGCCTACGTATACATGCCTTTACAGCGGTCAATCATGTGTGCACACTACTATATATTAAATTACACTACCTTCCCTTAATGTCGACATAGTCGATCCTCAGGTGGTCATTCTTGAAAGTTCGAGAATGTTCTAGGTTCATCTCGAAATATCAAGATTCTCCTTGATCACTCTAGTTATCACTATGAACCCGAGGATGATTACGCAAATCATCACTCTGGCATGTTTACGCTCCCTCATATCGCACCGCGAGGTGGAAATAGTCACACGACCGTCTCATGTTCAAGGCGCAAGACTCCGCGCCTTCAGCATTTGATCTCATTCGGCAATTTGCCACCAACCTGACAAGTGCTCGACGAAAAACCGCAAGTGGGAACGTCCCAAGCCAGCTACTCCGTGAACCCTTCGCTGTTGCCCCACGCTCCGTGGCAATGTTCCAAAAGAACAAACGGCAGCAAGGTTAACTACTTGTGTTCTGGAAATGTACGGTCATCCGTGCACGAGGCGTTCCAGCATATAATACCAAGTCAATTGGGCAAAGCCGAACCTGCCACACTGTTCAAAACGCATCCCGCACTCCGCCATCGCTGCTTCCACCGTCGACTCCGCGCGATCGTTCGAGCATCGTTTTACGTATATGAGTCAATCGAGACGATGTAGATTAAAACAAATCTACGAGGAAAAGAGAAAGAGAAGCGTTAAAACATAGTTGTGGTGTTGTACAGTTTGTAATTACTTCGAAATGTAATGTGCACATGCATGCATACAACACGGGTTACAACTTCGACGCACCACGTTTTGACAGATGTTCGCACGCATACGAATAAGTATACAGTACATTCAAACACATTCAAGCAAACTCAAGCAATTAATTCCCTTTTATGGTTGCAACTCCTGCAAGTAAAATTGATTTATCTGCTACATCTAATTGTTATCTTGAACCAATGAGAGAGTGAGAAAGAGAGAAAGATGAAAAATGATTACGTGAGCCATTGAGCACAAAGAGAGAGAGGTATAGTACATAGACATGCGTATCAATCAAACTGTGCGAGCGTCTGAACTCCTTGATGGTGCGCGTTGTGTAGTGTAGCGAGTGCTGGTGATGGCAAGTCGCTGGCAAGTGATGAGTGGTGGCAGTGACGGTGAATTGGTGCGACTGCGAGTGGTGGCTGTACAGAGGAGAGAAATCTTCTGTTTCGCTGGTGTATGTGTTGTGTTTGTTGCTGTGAAATGTGCCTGAGTGTTCGATGGTACGACAGGTAATGCGACAGTGACGCGAATATTAATCTGCATTTATCTCTTTCTCTCACTGACTTTCTCACTCTCAGTGACGCGAATATCAAGTACGTAATTTTGTCTTTGTCTCTATCTTTTTATCATTCCCTCTTTCACTCTTTCGTCGAAGCGTCCCAAAAATCGAGTGCGTGATGTTTTGGACATGTTAATTACAGAATCGATAAACGCCTCCGACATACGCACGCACGCGTAGATTTGCGCGTTTACTATTGTATTGGTATTTTAGGGTATACGAATGTATCTTGTAATTTTTGTATGTAAATGTATTTTGATTGTATCCCCTTCTTTAAAACCGATCCCAATGTGGGTATCTACGTGTAAGTTACCTGTATTTTACGTTGGTCGATAAATTGAACAGTTTATTGAAATACTTGGCGTTGTATGTACCAAGAAAACGTAGCACTTAGTTTGTATCTTTGGCGTCTACATATTCCTCAAGCATATATTGAATTGCTATGTTGAGTTTTCGTTACAGAATTAATTAGTGTATTCGCTGCACGTTATTATTTTCACAAGCATATTGCTGTCCAGAATAAAATAACAGCTTGTAATGAGGTTAGACGTTCGTTTCGATTCTGAGCGGCACCTCATTAATTTCTTATACATGTCTGACACTATCAAATTGTAGCTTTCTATTACGAGTTTAGACGTGTCTGAACGTGTCGTTTGACACATGCGTGACGTCTCGTTGGCATAGGGTCTCACTTGTACGCCTGCGGATCGCGAGCACGCGCTGCAATGTCTGATACGACTAGGGCCGCTGTGCCAACGTCAGCAGCAGCAGTAGCAGCCAGCTCAAACACGACTAATGGTGCTGGTAACGGTGGCACGAGCAGCTCGCTGCGATGGACCAAGATCGACGCGATCGCGCCGCGCAACAATGGCGAGCCGCCGTCACGGCGCTCGGGCCACACGCTGTCGGTCGTCGGCTCGAACGCTTTTCTCTTCGGTGGCTGTGACTACAGCGAGCCACCAGGACCGACGAACGACCTGTTCGTGCTCAAGATCAACACGAGTGCGCCGTGGGAGTGGGAGAAGCTCAAGTTTGCACCGTCGCAGATGCCACTGCCGCGCTGGAAGCACTCGGCGACCGTCGTGGACAACAAAGTCTACGTCTTTGGCGGTTTCCACAACAGTTCAACGCGGTTCAACGATCTCTGGATCTTCAACCCAATCACAATGAGCTGGTCGCAACCGGGCGATAAGCTCAGTAGCACTAGTACCAGCAATAGCAATGGTCCTGGTGGCGCAACAACAGCAGGAGCCGGTGCACAAAACACAACGCATCGACCGAGCGTCGCGCCAACGCGCGCAAGTGGCGCTCCAGTCGTTCCACCGCCACGTGGCGGCCACTCTGCCGTTGCGATCCGCAAGTGCCTGTACGTCTTTGGCGGCTACGGCGGCACGGGCTACGGCCGGCGGGACTTTGACGACGTCCACGTGCTGCGATGTGACGACGTAAGCTGGTCGAAAGTCACGACGAAAGGACGCGGACCGGAGAAGCGCGCCGGCCATCAAGCGTGCGCCGTGGACGACCGGATGATCGTCTGCGGTGGCTGGAACAGCGTCGCGCAATTCAACGATCTGTTTGTATTGGATACAACAACGAGCGCGTGGGCCGCAATCGACGGTCCGCACATGGCGAACCCGCTGCCACGATGGAACCACGCAGCGTGCGCTGTGCTTGCGATCCCGTACGCGAAGCTGTTTATCTTTGGCGGCGTCTTGGGGGATGCTGCGAACTACAACGGCCAAGGGACGTTCGCCAGTGACATTGCCGTATTGGATACCGGCGCCATGCACTGGAGCGTCCCGTCGATTCAAGGCGACGCACCACTCGGTCGCGCCGACACGACGCTCGCGTACGACGACAAAGGCTCGCGCTTGATCGTGTTTGGCGGCTGGGCGAACGTCTGGCTCAACGACTTGTACGTCCTGGACGTCAGCTGTGTCGTAGGGCCGCCGTACGGTATCACCGGCGTCTTCCCAGACTTTGGGCCGATCACTGGCGGGACGGAACTCGAGTTGGAAGGCATTGACTTTGTGAATCGACCGGTGATCGTCCGCTTTGCGAGTCGGAAAGGGACGATTGATGTACCAGGTACATTTGTGAACGACCACCTGCTGCGCGTCGTGACGCCAGACTTTACAGCATTCCCACCGGGCGACGTCCACATCCGCGTCGCGTTACTGGGCGATTCATTCACGACGACGTTCCAGGTATTCAATTACTTTAGTGTCACGCACGCACCTGCAAGTTTTGCATTTGGTCCAGGCGTGTTGTGCGGCGGCGCAAGCGGCGAGCCGACGAGCTTTATGATCCAAACGCGCGACGCTGCGCGGCATCTCCGCACACGCGGCGGCGACGTGTTCACAGTCGATGTCTTTGCCGCCGACGCTCCGGACAGACCGCTGTTGATGCCAACGCTGACGATCCAAGATTTGGAGAATGGCTCGTACGTCGTGCGCTACACGGTCGAGAAAGCCGGTGCGTACAGCGTCCACGTATCGTTTGACGGGACGTTTGGTGGCGTCGCTGGCACGATCCGCAAGTCGCCATTCGCTGTCTCGTTTGACGATACAGTCACACGCGAACTGAACGTCCTGACGGGCAAGCTCGTGCTCGATCAGGTGATGCACGACCTCCAGACGCTTCAGCACGCTACAAGAGCCTGTAGCGTCGGCTTGGACCAACCGCTTGCGGATCCGAATTGGACACCAGAGGAAACGACAAACGCAGTCATTGCGCTCAAAGCCCATGTGTTTTACGTCGAGAAGCGCGGCGACGACATCTTGTTGACGATCGGCGAGCTCCACGCGGAGATTGCGTTTCTCAAAGACGCAGGCGTGAACGTGACAAAAGAGCTCGAGCTGCTCGCTGCAATCGAATCTGCGTGGCGCGAGATCGAGCGCAAGGTCCCAGCGGCGAGCACACGCATTGCGCCGCTCGTCGCGACGCAGAGCCTCGCGTTCCGGACGCAAGTGACAACGTACGGTGACGAGTTGCAGGCGCTAAACGCACAGCTGCGTACGAAGAGCTTCTGGGAGTATGGCGTCGGTTCCGCTGCTGCGCGCGACGCGATTGGAATCGAGATGCGCACACTCGAGGTCGAAGAAGCGATCGCTGCGCAGAAGCGCCACGTCGCTGCGATCCTCGAGTGCGATGACCTGTTGGAGCCATGCACTGCGGTCCTCACTGCGATGCGCCGGACGCTCGAGCACGCCCAGCAGTTGTGGGACGCAATTGCAGACGTGACACGCAAGCTCGAGCTGTCGAAGAGCGTCCCGTGGCGCTTGATCGACGGCATCGTGCTCGAAGACGAAGCGAAAGCCTTTTTAACGATGGTGAAAGCGACGCACAAGGACGTACGCGACTGCGACGCGTACCGTCAGTTTGAGCGCGTCGTCAAAGACTTTTTAGCAACGTGTCCGCTGTTCCAAGCACTGCGGCATCCGTCGATGCGTGCGCGCCATTGGCTGGAGCTTGCAATTGTCACGAACCGCCCGACGCTCCCCTGTCCAGACGACGACCCGTCGCTTCTATTTGCCGACATTCTGGAGTTGGAGCTGCACAAATGTCAGCGCGACGTCGAAGCGATTACTGATAAAGCGCAGCGTGAAGCCAAACAAGAGGCGGTACTCGATGACCTTGCAAACCGGTGGGCGAGCGTCTCGTTCGCGATGGCGCCATACAAAGACACGGACGTTCCTTTGTTACACATGACGGAAGACGCGGTCGAGATGTTGGAGTCGGATCAGCTCTTGCTTCAAGCGATGCTGAGTGGACGGCACAATTTCTTCCAGGACCAGACGCAGCGCTGGTCTGCGACGCTCATGCTCGTGGCCGAAGTCTCAGTTGTGCTGAATGAGATCCAGCGCGCGTGGTCGTACCTTGAACCGCTGTTCATGCGGTCGGAAGAAGTCAAACGTGAGCTCCCGGACGAAGCCGCGCGGTTTGCACACATCGACGACCGCGTCCAGCAGACGCTGAAGCTCATGTGGTCACAATGTGACAGCACTGGCAACGTATTGGCGGCGTGTGGCCTTCCGGACTTGTTGCTATCGCTCGCGGACGTCCGAGCACTCTTGGACAAATGTCAACAGGCACTGAAAGCGTATTTGGATTCGAAGCGGCGGCTCTTCCCGCGGTTCTACTTTATCTCCGAGGCGGATCTGCTGGATCTACTGTCGAACGGTAGCAGCCCTGCGAGCATCCTCGGCCACCTGGAGAAAGTGTTTCTTGCAACGCGGACGTTGCTGCTCGAGAAGAGTGGAAGTAGTGGAAGCCGCAAGACCGTCCTGGCGACGCACTTTGTCTCGAACGACGTTGCGAGTGAGACGATTCCGTTTGCACACAGCGTCGCACTCGACGGCAAAGTCGAGTTGTATTTACAGGTCGTGCTCGCTGCGATGCTCGCGACGCTGCGTGCACACGTCACGCGGTCGCTCCGACGCTTCCCAGAACAGAACCGCGTCGACTGGTTGCTCCAATCGCTTCCAGCGTCCAACGCTGTGGGTCCAACGACGACAGCAACGACACTTCTGCCAATGGACGCCGCGCAGATCGCACTCCTGGTTGCTGGCATTGAGTTTGCAAACGGCGTCGAACAGGCGTTTGCATTACTGGCAAGCGGCCACGCAAGTGCGCTGCTCGAATTCGCCGACAAGGTCGCGTTGCAGCTGAAAGATTTGATCGAACTCACGCAACAAAGCTTGAGCAAACAGGATCGACAGCGCGTCATGTGTTTGATCACGATCGACGCCCATGCCCGTGACGTTGTGCACAAGCTGCTGTACGAACGCATTACGACCCCGACGTCGTTCGTGTGGCAGTCGCAGCTCAAACAGCGACGGAGCGACGCGACCGATCGAACATATCTCGAAATTTGTGACGCGGCGTTCGACTACGGGTTTGAATACCTCGGGAATGGACCGCGGCTAGTCATTACGCCACTCACCGACCGAATCTACGTGACTGCGACCCAGGCGCTGCATATCCAAATGGGCTGTGCGCCTGCCGGGCCAGCAGGTACAGGGAAGACCGAGACGACGAAGGACCTTGCAACGATGGTCGGGAAGATCTGCTACGTGTTTAATTGCTCGCCGGAGATGGACTATAAGAACTTGGGGAACATTTTCAAGGGCCTCGCAAGCGCTGGCGCGTGGGGCTGCTTTGATGAGTTCAATCGTCTTGTTCCCGAAGTCCTGAGCGTCTGTTCGGTCCAGTTCAAAGCCGTGTGCGATGCAATCCGATCGGATAGTGAGACTGTGACAATCGAAGGTGACAACGTCCCACTCGATGCAACGTGCGGGACGTTCATTACGATGAACCCTGGCTACTTGGGCCGCTCGGAACTACCCGAAGGACTGAAAGCGCTCTTTCGACCAATCACAGTCATGGCGCCGGACCTCGTGCTCATTTGCGAGAACATGTTGATGGCCGAAGGCTTTCGCGACGCAAAGCTGCTCGCGTCCAAGTTTTACAGTCTGTATTCGTTACTAAAAGAGCTGCTATCCAAGCAGGACCACTACGATTGGGGTTTACGGGCGGTCAAGAGCGTTCTGGTCGTCGCCGGTGCGTTCAAGCGCGCAGAGCCAAAGCTCGCCGAACACGCGATCCTCATGCGGTCGCTGCGGGATTTCAATTTGCCAAAGATCGCTGAGCACGACCTCGTGATCTTCAATGGCTTGCTGGACGATCTGTTCCCTCAGCTGAATCCGCCCCGCAAGGTCGACGAAGCGTTGGAGGCATATGTCCATGCTGCGTGTGAAGACCGCGGCTTGTGGCCCCACGCGCCGTTCAAACTCAAGGTCGTCCAGCTCGAGGAACTCCTGGCAATTCGTCACTGTGTATTTGTCATGGGACCTCCAGGTAGTGGCAAGACCGAGTGCTGTGAGACGCTCGTTGCGGCGCGCAAGAAACAGGGCGATATGTATCAGACGCGCGTCGTCGACGTGAACCCCAAGACCGTCTCGACCGAAGAGCTGTATGGGTACATGGTCCTTGGCACGCGCGAGTGGAAAGACGGGTTGATGTCGAAGCTCCTACGCGATATGGCAAGTGCGGCGCTGACTGACCATCGCCCCAAGTGGCTCGTACTCGATGGCGACCTGGACGCAAACTGGATCGAGTCCATGAACTCGGTCATGGACGACAACAAGATGCTCACGCTCGCCTCGAACGAACGCATTCCACTCAAACCGAACATGCGCCTCGTATTTGAGATTCGCGACCTAACGTTTGCAACGCCAGCGACCGTCTCGCGGGCTGGCATTCTGTACATTTCGAGCTCGAACGGGTCGCAATGGCGCGCATTGTTGGCGAGCTGGATCGGCACGAAAGGTGCGAACATGCAGCAACGCGCGACGCTCGGGGAAGCGACGATGCGGTACATCGAACCGTCGGTGACGTTCATCCGGCAGAGCTGCAAGACGATCGTTGTGACGGAAGCAATTACGCTCGTCCAGACGTTTCTGTACTTTCTGGACGCCGTGCTGGACGCCGAGACACTGGCGGATGCGAAGAAAGTCGACATTGTATGCGGCTTTGTCAGCGTCTGGGCGTTTGGCGCCGCACTGACGATCACCGATGACGGGACGGACTACCGCAAAGTCTATAGTGAGTGGTGGCGCGCCGAGTTCAAGCACGTCAAGTTCCCCACGCGCGATACGGTGTTTGACTATTGGCTCAACCCCACGACGCTCAGCTTTGATTCATGGCGCGCGTCGCCGTTCTTTAAGACCGTCCAGTTCGACGGGTCGGTGCCGATGGCGTCCGTGACTGTCCCGACACCCGAGACCGCGTCGATCACGAGCTGGATGAGCCTCATGGTCCGTGAAGAGCGGCCATTCATGCTCTGTGGCCACGCAGGCACGGGCAAGACGCAGCTCGTCCAAGGCGTCCTGGCAAGTCTGGAATCGTTTGCTGCAGCGCGCAAGACAAAGTCGAACAGCACAACAGGCGCCTGCAGTGTCCTGAGTATCAATTTCAACTACTACACGAGCGCAAGTGCGTTGCAGCTTTTGCTTGAATCCAAGCTCAGCAAGCGCGTCGGTTCGACGTTCGGCCCCACGTCGAGTCAGCAACTCATTTACTTTCTCGACGACCTGAATTTGCCACAGGTCGATGCGTACAACACACAGAGTGCGTTGGCGTTGTTGCGCCAGTACTTGGACTATAGTCACTGGTACGACCGCACAAAGTACACACTCAAGACGATCCAGAACGTCCAGTTCCTCAGTTGTATGAACCCAACAGCTGGGAGCTTTGCCATCAATCCACGACTCCAGCGCCACTTTGTCACGTTTGCATTAGCACAGCTGAGTCCAGCGAGCCTCCAACTAATCTATACGACGTTCTTGGATGGCTACGTGGCCGATTTCGTCGAAGACATTCGGAAACTGTCACCCCAACTACTGAAAGCTGCGTTGGGGCTCCATACACAAGTTTGCAGTTCATTCCGCAAGACAGCTGCCAACTTCCACTACGAATTCAACATTCGACACATTGCAAACGTGTTTCAAGGGCTCTTGATGGCCCGACCGGCATTGTTTGAAGACCCGATGAAGTTTGCATTGCTGTGGCTCCACGAATCGACGCGCGTCTACGGCGATCGCTTGGTAACAGTAACAGATCTAAGTAAATTCACTGCCCTGGCGCAACAACAGGCGCGCAAGTGCTTCCCGTCGTTCAACTTTACGCGATACTTTGTGCCTTTGTCGTCTACAGCTACCGACAGTAGCCAATTAGCGCTGCCAGCGGACCCGATTTTGTTTTGTCACTTTGCCAACGGCCTCCATACGCACGAGTATGACCAAGTTGTGTCGCTCGAGCGTCTGCAGACAACCGTCGACGAAGCGCTGGTCGAACACAATGAACTCTATCCAAAGATGGACCTCGTGCTGTTCAAGGACGCGCTCGAACATATCGCACGCATCGTTCGGATCATTGCGAACCCGTCGGGTCATGCGATGCTCGTCGGTGTTGGTGGCTCCGGTCGCAAGTCACTCGCGCGCTTGGCGACGTTCTTGTGTGCGTACGCACTCGTCGAACTCACGATCACGCAAACGTACTCGCTGTTGGATTTCAAGACCGATTTGCAAGCGATGGTTACGAAAGCTGGCGTCAAAGGCGACGGCGTCGTGCTGTTGTTCAGTGACAACCAGATCAAACATGAACGCATGCTCGTGTTGCTGAACGATCTATTGTCGAGTGGCCACATCCCGGACTTGTTTACACCCGACGAGCAAGCGAACATCGTCCAGACGATCTTACCGAAAGCGACTGCAGCGCTCGCTGCCTCGTCGTCGACCGGCACGAGCGGCGCCAATGATACTTCGTCGGATAAGGAGCGCTGTTGGCATTGGTTCATCGAACAGGTCAAGCGCAATCTGCACGTCGTGCTGTGCTTCTCGCCAGCGACGACGGACTTTCGTGTGCGAGCGCGCAAGTTTCCAGCACTCGTGAACTGTACGAGCATCGACTGGTTCCAGCCGTGGCCGACCGACGCGCTCCATTCGGTCGCTGCGCGGTTCCTTGCAGTCGATGCTAGCGACAACGCAAACCCAGCGCTGCGTGCTGCCTGTAAGCGCTCGCCCGAGCTCGCAGCAGCCGTGCAGACGTTCTTACCGTTTGCGTTCGAGAGCGCAATCGATACAGCGCGTGCGTTTTACCGGCACGAACGCCGACGCGTGTATGCGACGCCCAAGACGTTTTTAGAGTCGCTTTCACTCTTCCGTGCGCTGCTCGCACGCAAGCACGAGCTTCACGCACGCGCGGTCCAGCGGCTCGAGAGTGGCCTCGAGAAGATGGCAGCGACGACCGACGTCGTTGCGAACATGGAGGACGAACTCACGCGGACGTTGGCGGCCGCAGAGCTCAAGCGTGGCGTCGCCGAGGAGCTTGCCGAGCGGTTGAAGCACGACAAGGAGATCGTCGAGAGCGAGACCGCGCGTGCGAACGTCGAGCGGGAGAAGTGCGCGCTCATCCAAGCCGACGTCTCCACGAAGCGCGCCGACACGGAAGCCGATCTCGCCCAAGCGCAACCGATGGTCGATGCTGCCATGGCAGCGCTCGATACACTCAATAAAAAGGATTTGGGGAGCTGCAAGACGATGTCGAAGCCACCAGCTGGCGTCGGTGACGTCTTTAGCGCTGTCGTCGTGCTCTTTGCAGGCGTGAACGCTAACGTCGTCGTCCAAAAGACTGGGAAAGTCAAAGACAAGGACCGCAGCTGGGACGCGAGTAAGAAAGCGTTGCTTGGTAATATCAACGCATTCGTTGACGAACTCCGGAGCTTCAAAGCTGCGGTGGACGAGCAGCGCGTCCCAGACATCAACTGGGGCGAAGTGCGGCCGTTTTTACAGCTTGAACACTTTCGCGTCGAGACGATCGAGAAGAAAAACTCGGCTGCAGCAGGTCTGTGTGCGTGGGTCATCAACATCGCCGCGTACTACGACGCGATCGTTGTCGTCGAGCCCAAGAAGCGCGCACTCGCGGACGCGAACGAGACACTGCGTGTCGCAAACGACAAACTCGAGCGCGTGAACGAACGGCTGGGCGCGTTGGAAGCAAAGCTCGCAGCACTGACGGCCGAGTTTGACGAGACGAACCGCGCCGTGCAGGACGCAGTCGCTGCTGTCGACCGTGGCCGCTTGCGGATCGAGCTTGCAACGCGTCTGACGGCAGCGCTCGGGAGCGAGAGCGTCCGGTGGACCCACGAGCTCGAGCTGCTCGAGCAGCGCGCACATACGCTCGTGTGCGACGTGCTCGTTGCTGCGAGCTTCGTGTCGTACATTGGCGCATTCACCAAGCCATTTCGTGATCTGTTGCTGACCGACAAATGGCTCCCGTTCCTCCGCAAAGCGCTGGGCGGTAGTAGCAACAGTACCGTGAAGCGGCCAGTAGCAGCAGCAGGAGACGCTTCGAGCACACCGCTGTCGGTGCCGTCGCTCTTATCAGACGACTGCAATCCGCTTGCAATCCTCGCGACCGAGTCAGAGATCGCCGAGTGGAATACGCGCGGCCTCCCAAGCGATCGCGTCTCGATCGAGAACGGTGCGATCGTCCGGTCAACGAAGCGGTGGCCACTGCTCGTCGATCCACAGCTCCAAGGCATCTACTGGTTACGAGAGATGGAGAAACACACACGACGCAGTCGTCCCAGCTCGTTCCAGGTCGTGCGGCAGGACCAATTGAACCTGCCGCAAGTCTTGGAGACTGCGATTGAACACGGCTACGCCGTACTGGTCGAAAACATGAGCGAGCGCGTCGACGTGTGCCTCTGGCCGATCATCGCACGCGCGACGACGACGCGCGGGCATGCGACGTTCTTGAAGCTCGGCGACAAGCTCGTGTCGTACCACGCAGACTTTCGGTTGTATTTGCATACGAAGCTGTCGAATCCACACTACCCACCGGAAGTACAAGCCGAGACGACGCTGATCAACTTTGCGGTCACACAGCATGGTCTCGAAGATCAATTGCTGGCGCTCGTCGTACGGAAAGAATGGCCGTTGAAAGCACGCGCACGCACCGCGCTCCTGCATCAACAGAACGAGTTTAAGATCAAAGTCCAAGCGCTTGAGGATCGTATCCTCACAAGTTTAGCAGACGCAGAGGGCGACATTACAGAGAACGTCCAAGTGATTACGGATTTGGAAACAACGAAAGCGACAGCAGTAGAGATTGCGAGCAAAGCTGCGCGTGCACGTGCGTACGAAGCGCAGCTGACGGCGCTGAGTGCAACGTACGCATCGGTCGCGCAGCGTGGTGCACTGCTGTTCTTCTTGATGGACGCGCTGACGCGCATGCACGCGTACTACGTCTACTCGCTCAATGCGTTCGTCGTGATCTTCCAGCGCGGCATCGATCTCGCTGCAGCACCCGACAAAGCAGCGGGTGCCGGCGCACCTGTCGCTTCCGCTGGTGCTGCAGGCGGCGGCGGGTTGCTTACACGTCTGAAAGCTGCGGCCAAGAAAGTGATTGCAACGCAGCGGTTCCAGTGGAATGCTGATCTCTTGCTTGCCGATCGTGTCGTCGATGCTTCGAGTGGCAGTAGCGAGCAGGATATTGACGCAATGCTGCAACAAGCAAGTGACGATCCGGACGATACAATGCCAACGCCTGCGCAGATTGATGTGCGCTGCAAGCAACTCCAGCGATCGATCACAGACGTCGTGTTCAACTACATCCGTCGTGGGTTCTTTGAACGCGACAAGCTCACGTTAGCGACGCAACTGTGCTTTGCGATCCTCCAAGCCGACGGTACGATGACGTCCGCTGACGTCCAGCAGCTCGTGAGCAACGATGTGTCGACCAATGCGAACGGCCCGGGGCTTGGGATCCTCAGTGAGTGGCTCCCCGACGCCACATGGCTCCGCGTCCGACGGCTCAGCGAGTGCATCGCGACGCTCCAGAAGCTGCCGACGCATATGAAATCCGACGCAGACGAGTGGCGCGACTGGTGCGACGCCGAACGACCCGAGCAGCGCAAACTGCCAGGACCGTACAAGACGAACGCCACGTCCTTGCAGCGGCTGCACGTTGTGCGCGTCCTACGACCCGACCGGATGGTCGCAGCGCTCCAGCTGTTCATCGTCGATGCGCTTGGCGCTTCGACATTTACGCAGCAGCCGCCGTTCGACATGGAGACTGCGTACCAAGAGACAAGCGCATCAACGCCGATGTTCTTTGTGTTGTTCCCGGGCGTCGACCCGACGTCGTGGGTCGAGACGCTCGGCCAGAAATTTGACATCACGTACGACCGTGGGACGTTGGTGAATCTATCGATGGGCCAGGGCCAAGAGGCAGCAGCCGACGCGATCCTCCAGCGCTTTGCACGCGAAGGCAATTGGGTCATCCTCCAAAATATCCACCTCATGCAGACGTGGTTACCCAAGTTGGAGCGGTCGTTAGAACTGTATTCCGTGTCAGCAGACCCGAACTTTCGGTGTTTCTTATCAGCCGAGGCACCAGGACTGGCAACGATCCCCAACGTCCCCGAGTCGCTCCTTCAGAGCTGCATCAAAGTTGCGAACGAAGCGCCAACGAACCTCAAGAGCAACTTGCGCCGTGCGTGGGCGCAGTTTAGTGTCAAACAGATCGACGCCTGTGCCCGACCGAGTGAATACCAAGGCTGTCTCTTTGCGCTCTGCTTCTTCCATGCGTTGGTACTCGGACGCCGCCGCTTTGGATCCCAAGGCTGGAGTCGCATGTATAGCTTCAACACGGGCGACTTGCTCATCTGTTCGGACGTCTTGCGGCGGTACCTCGATAGCACGAACGCTGCTTCTACGAAGAGCAAAGACAAGGGCAGCGCTCAACTGCCGTGGGACGATCTGCGCTATATCTTTGGCGAGATCATGTACGGCGGCCACATTACGGACCATTGGGACCGGATCACCAACAACGCGTACTTGGCCGAGGTCTTCACGCCAGCGGTTCTACAGGGCAAGGAACTCGCTGTCGGCTTTAGTGCGCCGGACCCATTGACGTTTAGTTATGCAAAGTACAGCAACTACATCGAGACCGAGCTGCCAGCCGAGGCGCCGGACGTCTACGGTCTCCACCCGAACGCCGAGATCGGCTACCTCGTCGACGCTGCGAGCGAACTGTTTGCCACAATCGCGCGCTTCCAGCCGGTCGCTGCAACAGTCGGAGCGACGCCTGGCGCTAATACAAACGCTTCGACAGACGTGGTCGACGACGCTGCAAGTGGTTCCCACGACGCTGCGCGCGTCGTGCCGATCATCGAGAGTCTGTTGGAGCGCTTACCGATCGAGTTCGACCTCGTCGCATTGCAGACGCGCGCGTCGCCGCTCTTGGCGCTCGGCCAGTCGCCGTACGTCGTCGTCGCGCTGCAGGAAGCGACGCGCATGAACGCCTTGCTTGCAGAGATCCACGCGACGCTGACCGAGTTGCTAAAGGGCATCCACGGGACGCTTAACATGACCGAAGCGATGGAGGACTTGCTCGATGCGCTGGCACTGAACCAAGTGCCTGGCCGCAATCCAATGCATCACTGTTCGTGGGAGCGCCTCGCGTGGTTCTCACGCAAAGCACTCGCAAGTTGGTTTGCTGACGTCCTTGAGCGTGCCGCGAGTCTCGCAGCCTGGGTCGCCGAGTTCCAACTGCCGTACTCGGTCTGGATCGCTGGGCTCTTTAACCCAACTGCGTTCCTCACTGCGATCAAGCAGTGTAATGCACGCAAGCACGGCCTGCCGCTCGACGCACTGACGATCGAGACGCACGTGACAACGCTTGTAAACGCGGACAGCGCCGAGTCGTACGCTGACATGGGAGCGTTCATCCACGGCTTGTTCCTCGAAGGTGCGCGATGGGAGCCGCCGATAAAGGACGATACCGGTGACAAGTTGTCGCCGTTTGCGTACGACGTCGATGGCATTGGATGTGGCGGCCACCTCGCTGATCCGCTACCAAAAGAGCTCTTCCCATCGACGCCAGTGCTGTACGCACGCGCCGTTGCGGTCCACAACGAGTGGGAAGCGACGAGCGTCGGATACTTTCGTCGCCAGGCCGACATCTTTGATTGCCCCGTGTACCAAACGACGCAGCGCGGGCCAACGTACGTCTTCCTCGCAACACTCCACACTATGAGCACCAAAACCAAGTGGATCCTCGCCGGCGCAGCACTCGTGATGCAGAAAGACGCATAAGGTGGATACACACAGCAAATAGAGCGGTAGTGACACTTGTAGAGTACTGATAAGATCTTACACTACCTCTCTCCAACACATTCTTCATTCGTTCCTCCTTTGCCTGATTCGCTCGCTCGCTCGCTCCTACTCAGATCTGATCCGGGTTGAACAACTTGGGCATCTTCTCCCAGCACTTGTAGTAATCCGCATCGTTCTCGTCGCACGTGAGCGCATGTTGCGTCAACTTGACGAGGAACGTCGTCTCAAACATGAACGCGAGGCCGCCGTCAAACTTGTGCGGTGCCAACTCGGCATTCGACGCAGCGAGGAACGTCGCAGCGTCGGGACCGTGCGGCGTATCGACCGAGTGGAGCGACGCCCCACCGGGCTGAAAGCCGTTCTTCCCGCCTTTCTTGGCGTCGTACGTGCCGTAGATCATGCCCATGTACTCGGTCATACAATTGCGGTGAAAGTACGGCGGTCGGAACGTGTGCTCCATGACCATCCACCGTGGTGGGAAGATCACAAAGTCCGCGACTGCACAGCCGGGTTCGTTTGTCTGACAGGTCAAAACGGTATAGATCGACGGATCTGGGTGGTCGAAACTGACCGAGTTCATCGTACAAAACTTGTCGAGGTTGTACTTGTACGGTACGTAGTTCCCGTGCCACGCAACGACGTTGAATGGCGAGAACGCCATCTTTGCAGTAAACAGCTGACCGCCAAACTTGTTCACGACCGTGAACGCACACTCGCGGTCTTCCCACGCAGCGACGGGCGATTCAAAGTCTCGGGGGTTCGCAAGCCCATTCGCGCCAATGGGACCGAGATCCGGCAGCACAAAGTGGCGGTTGTACACTTCCAGAATGTACCCACGCGACGGCTCGTCGATCGCGACTGAGAATCGAATGCCACGCTGGATGACGCAGATCTCATGCGGCGACACGAGGAGTTTTCCAAACTCGGTCGTGATCTTGAGCGCGCCATGTTGTGGGACTGTGTGGGGTAAGAGGTGGTTAGGAGAGAGCCAGTGTAGTGGATCGATAGAGTTATCGAAGACGTACCGATGAGAAAGTCACCGTCCGAGTTGTAAAAGCACTTGTCGGTCATCGAGACGTTCGCGGCGTAGTTGTGGATCGCGAGACCGTCTTTCACGGTCGGATCACCGGCGCCACCGACGGTTTTCATGCCACTGACAAAGTCCAATTGTTCGTTCTCGGCCGGGAATGGCATCGGGCTCCAGCGCATCTGCTGTGGCGTCAGCTTCGCGTCGACAAAGTCGTTCTGGAGGTACGCGTGTGCGATCGGTGCGTACTTTTCGTGCACGACTGGTGGCAAGATGCGGTAGAGCCAGCTGCGCTGGTTGTGGCTCCGTGGGAGCGTAAACGCCGTGCCCGAGAGCTGCTCCGCGTAGAGCCCGTAGGGACACTTTTGTGGGTTGTTCTGCGCTTTGGGCAACGCGTTCGGCAACGACTCGGAGCAAAAGTGGTTGCCAAAGCCCGCGTGGTACGGCAGCGTCTCCCACGTCGCGCCGCCGCCGCCGCTCGTGCGGGACGTCGCCTTCGTTGCAGTCGTCTCGTCGTTTTGGCCGTTGCTCATGGTCGTTGCGTGTCGCTGCGTGTGCGTGTCGAGTGCGTCGATGGCGGCAAGTGCGCGAATGGAAGCTGCAATGCGTCACGAAATGCGCTTTTTGATGTGCTTGAAGATTGCGTCGATTACGATGGCAAGTTGATGCGAAGACCATTTTTTCAAATATATATTATGGAAATACTATGAACATATACTGGCAATTTACTTATTTGACGATCCAAATGCTGGGACGACACGAAAAAGGCACGCGCGTGTCTTTGAGCAGTGAATTGAAGACATATTATGACTTCATCGGATGTCAGGCATGTGCCCGCAGAGCACCAAGCGATGACACGATGTAGCAGTAGTGTATCGCTGATTGGTAGGCAGGCAAAAGCATACTGGTAGTGAGAGATGGATTGCGTAATGCCTGCTAAGTGTATTATACTCTACTCGTACTATGGAACGCGCACATGCAAGCAATGTAGTCATGAACTGGTAGCGTCAGCAACTTTTTTCATTCTCATGGCGCAACTTGCTCGGACCTAACACGCAGCAACTGGCTTCGCACGCACCCACGACTCACACGCACACGCAGAGCGAGATACCGGCGTGGCTGTGCAGGCGACATCGCATCTGCGCGCACTGCCAGTAGACAGATTGCTGGTAGCGAGTCGCCGCGACAAGCCAGCTCAAGCACCGTGCTCTGCAATGCACTCGGCGCTTCGTGTATACCCGCCCTGTTGCTGCGGCCTCGGACCGATCGCGCTCGAATGACACGCATAAAGTTGTGGTTCATCACGCGCTACCCATTGTAGCAGACAATTGTATGCACACACGTAAAAACACACATATGTAAACACATATGTATGTACACAAACACTTGAGCAGGTCGCAGCGCGCAGTGCTCTCGTTGCGGCGTCTTCCGCCGCTATCGGGATCATGAGCTGCTCGATCAACGTCGTAAATCTGTTGTGTTTGTTCGGAAGCCCACACAAAACAAGCTTATACTGTACTTTTGGTATCTAATATAAATATATTTACCACACATATCTAGAGTGACAACAATCTCAACTTCGACAACAACGACAATGATGGAGTCGCGCGTGCGCAAGTTCAGCCCGCTTGGCAATAACAGCCCTGGCGCTGGGGCTGCTGGCGAGCTGCCGCATGTCATGGGCATGCGCTACAGCAAGACGGACAAATCTGCTGCAGGACACAGCTCGGCCATTATCCGGTGGCTCGTACGCTGGGTCGTGCTCGTGCTCATCGGCGGTCTCGTGCTGCAGCTGTATCTCTGGCAGCACGCACCTGCTCCATCATCGAACGAGAACAACAACCAAATCGACAATGGCTTTGCAAACCATCTGCGTCACGTCGAACCAGCACGAGATGGCGGCACTGCGCGCGACAACAACAACAAACAACAACAACAACCGAGCACGTCGATGCCGCTGACACCGAACCCGCTGAATGCCAGCGCGTTTGCTGCGCGTCGCGCACAGTACGACCCCGCACGTCATACGCCCGACCAACGCAAGGTCGTAGCGATGATCCAGTGGGCGTGGCAAGGCTACGAGACGTTTGCATTCGGCTTTGATTCGTTAAACGTCAAGAAACTCCAAGGCGCTGGCCTTCCATCGCACGACATGGCGCTCACGCTCGTCGACTCGCTCGATACGCTTTACATTGTGGGGCTCTTTCCAGAGTTTGATCGCGCAAGCGAGTGGGTCGCAGCGAACATGGACGCGCGGATCTTCCTCCCAGGCTTCGTGTCGTTGTTCGAGACGACGATCCGTTTGCTTGGCGGTCTCTTGGCTGCGTACGACCTGTCAGGTACGTTCTATGACTGTGTGGCAATGTAGTAAGCGGTCGCTAGTGCTAACAACGTGTCAATGTACATAAACAGGCCATGCACACTTGCTCGAGATCGCCGACAAGCTCGGGAATGCGCTGTCGCCAGCATTTCAGATCTACGCACATGGCGTCCCGGACAAGGACTTTGACATGATCGTACGTGTCGTTTCACCTTGAGTACGTCTAGAGCTAGTGCGAGACACTCGCGCCTGACACTCCTCCTCCTCCTAAAATAAATCAGCGCCAGCAATCGCGGGAAGCGCCGTCGCTCGCAGAAGTCGGATCGTTGCAGCTCGAGTTTCAGTTCCTCGCGCGTTTGACTGGCAATGCGCAGTATCAAACACAAGTCGAGCGCATCAGTGACTCGGTGTGTTGTCGTCTTGTGTGTGCCTCTCTCTCTCTCTCTGGCTCTTTGGCGAATCAACTGACTAGTTTTGAACGCTTGTTATAGCTCGCTCGTGACGTCCAAGAACATTACAAAGACGGTCTCTTGCCGGTTCACGTCCAGCAGCGCGACGGACGCATCCGTAGTGGGAAAATCACGCTCGGTGCGAATGGCGACAGTTACTACGAGTATCTACTCAAACAGGTGTGTTCTCCTGGTCCAAACTGGCTCTTTGGATGCTTCAAACTGGCTCTATTTGATTTGTATCGCTCTCTCACTCTCTCCCTCCCTCTCTCTCCACACACACGTAGTGGCTGCTGTCGGGGAAGCGCGACGACAAGTACAAACAGCGCTACATGACTGCAGTCGACGGGATCATGCACCGACTCGTTGCAACGACGCCAGCGTCTCGTCTCGTGTTCATCGGCGAGCTCGTGGGCGACGAGCTGCAGCCGAAGATGGACCACCTCGTCTGTTTTGTACCTGGGATGTTGGCACTCGGGTACCTCCATGGGATGCCACGATCGCACCTCGAACTAGCAATGCAGTTGATCGAAACGTGCTATCAAATGTATGCGATGATGGACGCAAAGCTTGCGCCAGAGATCGCGTACTTTCATATGCAAAAGGATTCGACAACCGACTTTGATATCCATCGACAGGACGCGTTCAATCTGTTACGGCCCGAGACCGTTGAGAGTCTCATGGTCCTATACCGCGTCACGAAGAACGAGACGTACCGCGACTATGGCCGAGCGATCCGTGATGCGTTTGAGCGCGAGTGTCGCTTGGAGCAGGGTGGATATTCGAGCATTGGGAACGTTGCAGTCGGCCCGCCGACGCAATTGTATCGTGACGAGATGGAGAGTTTCTTCATCGCCGAGACGCTCAAGTATTTGTTCTTGCTGTTCTCTGACGACGACGATTTGTTGCCACTCGACAAGTTCGTATTCAACACGGAAGCCCATCCGTTTCCCATCGCAACGGCAACGTGAAGGAGCTCGTAGGAGTAGGAGTATACAATCAATATGGTCTCAGGCTCTACCTACTGTGTTGGACTGTTCGTGGGTCTAAATCGTTCGTGTCGCTGTCTATAAGAGTAGATCAAACGCGACTAGTGATGTTGATGACAACGCATCACAACATTGAACTGCTTTGACGTGTGACTGTTGCACGCAAACTGGAATGGGGGCAGGCGCGTCGTCGTCGTCGGCAAGTGCAACACCGTACCGCTTCGGACAGCTTGCGCAGGATGCAACTAACAACGACAATGCAAGTGACAGCGCTGTTGCTGTGGATGTCGCACTACAGCAACGTACGGCACCGATCACATGGGTCGGCACGACGCTCGAGCTGCCGCCAAAGCCGTTCAGCCTCGACAACTACTTTCACGTTCACGCTGTGGTCGGCACTGGAATGCTTGGGAAAGTGCGGCTCGTGCAGCACCGCAAGTCAAACAAGTTCTATGCGCTCAAGTCGCTCTCCAAGAAAGCTGTACTTGCACGCAAGTTGCTCCCACAGCTCGAACGTGAGCGGAACGCGCTGCTCCAGCTCTCAACACAGCGCCATCCGTTCATCGTACGTTACTTTGGCAGCCTCCAGACGTCGTGTCACGTGCACTTGCTGCTCGAGTACGCGCCAGGCGGTGAACTCTTTCGCCGTTTGCATGATGTCGGCGGTCGGTTCACGAACGACGAAGCCAAGTTTTACGCTGTGGAGCTGCTCGCGTTTGTCGAGTGTTGCCACACGAGCGGCTACATGTACCGCGACCTCAAGCCCGAGAACATCTTGCTCGACAGTAGTGGCCACGTCAAGGTCGTCGACTTTGGGTTCGTCAAGCAACTTGCAAGTCCAGACGACCGCGCATCGACGTGCATCGGGACGACGCAGTACCTCGCACCCGAGCAGCTCACGCCGTCGCTCGAGACGCGGAGCTACACGAAAGCAGTCGACTGGTGGGCCTGGGCATGCGTCGTGTACGAGATGGTGAACGGCCAGACGCCGTTCTTTCGGCGCGAGGACGACTCGCCGTTCGAGCTCTACACGCGCATCGTGCAAGGTCACGTCGCGTGGCCGAGTCGCATGCACCGAGCACTCAAGGACTTGCTGCGGCGCATGCTCACGCCAGACTTGACGAAGCGGCTGAGTGACGTCGATGCAATCAAGCAGCACACATGGCTCGACAATGTCGACTGGCGAGACGTAGCGCAATGTGTGCTGCAGCCGCCGTATGTGCCGCCTATACGCAGCGAAGGCGACCACGAACACTTTGACGAGTACCCCGACTCGGTTGAAGAGACCAAGTCGCCAGAGAGCACGTTCGCACGCGAGTTCCGCAACTTTTGAAATCATCAATTCAGAGTGTCCGCAGCGAGTTGTTCGCTGGTACCTGTGAATGCAATGGTGGTTGCCTGGTACGCTCGCACATCGATGCGGTGGCGCGCTTGATGCAGACGCACATAGTGCGGATCAATGCTGGTAACTACATAGGTCCAGTGTAGCCAGTGTAGCCATCTGCCGGTTCAAGCGCGCCATCAACCGCTACAGTAGTCTTACGCAAACGTACTCGGTGGCATCCGCGCGCTGATAAACATACGTAGAAGCTAGAGCAGTGAGTTACCTACGCTATGAACTGTACACGAAGTAAAGTCCAAGTCGGAACTTGATGATCACCGAAGTCAACAGCTCATGTGCACTTGCGCGGCGACAAACAGCTCGATTTTGCATGTTTATGTACATTTCCGACCATGTAAAGGCGCGATCGTTCTGACTAGCGATATATTCAGTCAGCTTTGAGTCATTTCTTAATCAAAGCAAGACAATGTCAATGGGCAGCAGCTGGTCGTAGTCGCGCGCATGTGTGTGGATACCAATGCACCTGCACTTTGGTTTACCACTGCGCTTATGGCAAGTTGCTCTGAACAGCGGCTATCGAACGCTGACTTTTCTGGCGACTCTTATCCACCACCACCGCCATCGCCGACGTAGTTGGTCGACGGCTGCGTACGTGTTGTTTGCTTCCTGCAGTCTCACCTCGCTCACTCACCAATTCACCGCGCAGCAAGCACGTTGCTTACCGTTGCAAACACACATTCGCTTAGTGTTGCATTACTTCCGCCGATCACAGTGCCATCACCTGATCTCTTCGCCTGCAGCACTCAACCACTCTGCCCATCATGCCATCACATCCGACACTGCGATTCCCGACGCTGCATTCTTCGACTTCGTCCGTATCAGCGACAAGCCACCACCACCACTACGACACCAGTCGCACTTCACGAACAGCTACATTCGGCGCCATGTCGTCGCGCGTCGAGCGCATCGTGTTGACGAGCAAGTCGGCAGGCATGACCAGCAGCAGGAACCACCCGATGATGCAGATGACACTCCCACTTGACGACGACGACAGCAGCATTGTTACGATTGATCCACTGAGCAGTCCACTCGGCTCTGCATCCCACGACGATACTCTCTCAACCTCCGACAGCGCCACTGACGCCAAAGCGCCACCAAAAAGGCGCGTGTTCTCCGCGCCGTCGGCGCTCACGCGGCCATTCTCGAAAGGCAGCAGCGCGAGCAACGGCAACGTCCCGGCGCTCAGTCGCGCATCGTCTGCGTCCACCGCAACTGCGACTGCCTCGCGTTTTGTGTCCAAGATGGCACCGATGCTCCGTCGCGTCGTATCGGGCAACACAAGTACCACCACCACCAACGCCAACGAAACAGCAGCAGCTGCCGACAGTGACGTGGCTGCACCGATCGTCTCGCCCCGTACGTTCCTCGAGTCGGACGACGACGCGCGCGACTCGTTGCTGTTCATGATGCAAGTGCCAATGACGCGGCGCAAGTCGCACATTCCCCTCATGTCGCTCTCCCACACGGAGGACTAAGTCACAAACACGACGATGTGTCGATCGTCAACCATGTACTCTACTTTTAACAGCGACGACAACCGCAAATCACCACCCGCACATTCCTATAGTGACGTCTTTTGTATCTGTGTGTGTTTATCCTACGCAACTGTCGTCGCACTGTCTCTCTCTGCTCTGCTAGCTGCTTCCCTCAATCGATGTGTGGATGGTCGTGGTCAGCGCCAATGACCTGTGGTGGCGGCGCCAAGTCGTTCAGCACGACGTTGTCAGTTGCTGCAACGCGTGCTTCAAACACGTAGCTCCTGTAGTATATTATCATACAACAATAGTCAGCGCCAGTGCCAATCGCTATGTGCAGCCCCCCCCCCCTCCACACACACACACACATAAAAGCAAGAAGCAGTCCAACGTACAGGAGCCGCGGCGTCGCAAGTGGCCGTTGTGTCTTCCAGCCACGAATCGTTGCGATCGTCGGGTACACATCTGATAGACGAACACGCTCAGATCCGTCAGACTGTACAAACTTCCAGTCAGTTTGGTCAAAAACAAAGCCACGCACCTTCCAAAAAGTAGTAAATGTGCCCAACGACGATCCCGATCAAGTCGGTCGTTGCGCTATTGCCCAATAAGATCGAGAACGACAGCAGGACCCACGGCAAGTACGGTGCCGTGAATGGAAACAGCCCCAAGAAGCTCATGCGGACGTGTTCGTTCCGTCGGCCCCACAAATAGACCATCATGAACGTCAATGGCGACCCCAAGAAGTGAATGTTGACAAACGGCGCAAGCAGCTATAGGTCGATAAAAGAGTCAGTATGCACACGTAGAGTCGACACAAGTATGCACACGACACAACACGTACGATCATGACCGTCGCGCCAAGCAGGAGCATGTAGACAAAGTCTGCTGTGCGGTTCCGGAACGAGCCTTCTTCCAGCAGGCGGCAATACCGGACGCTGTAATGTGGGAAGAGCAGAGCGAGAGAGCGAGCCAGACAAGCGAGTCAAGGAGTACGAGGCGAGTGCAGTACGCAGTGTATACAAGGACGTATGCATCGATAGAGAGACAAGTGAGGTGGAAAAAGGATACACAAAGTACATGTGGAACAGAAAGTCGATGCTAAAGAGCCCGAAGAACAAAAAGTTTGTCAACAGGCGCCAGATCTATTGCGTGCGTACGGATGTGAGGATGTATATGTACGTAGACAAATGCAGCAGCAGGCGTTAGTTGGTGTGCCTTGTGCAAGGCAGCATGGTGAACATCGCATTCAACAGCAGCGCTCATACGAGAAAGCACACACACATACAAACGCCTAAACGTCTAGACACATATAGATGCATACCTGGCCTTTGAAGAAGATGAGGTTGAAATTGAAGTAGAGCGAGAACGGCGACACGAGGTCGAGTGCGCACGCGGTCGTTGTGAGCAGCGCACCCGTGAGGTACAACCGCGAGACGATCGGGATCTCGTAGTACCACTCGAGCGGGTCGTTCATGCTGGCTTACGTGTGCGTATGTAGTCGGTGTTGTGTGCTGGTAGTTGCGGTGAGTGTACGTGTGCGTAGGTGTGTGTGCAAGTCGTTCTTGTGCTGAGCTCGTGCCACTTGGCGAATTTGGCAATTCTGATGATAAAGCGGAAACAATAGATTATTATTATTTGTCTAACTTCGTCTCGTGACATAGTTTTTGTGTAACAAATTCGTCAATAAGTATTACATAGTACTACTATGTATCACTAGACAATCGGCCATTCAGATGTTAGACAATGCGTTGGCTCAAATACTTTGTTTTAGACAAACAATGGCTCATTTCAACAGTTTGCTGGAGCTCTATTTGCTAGTATTCTTCTCGCGTACTGATTGTTGCATTTGCATGTCAAATCAATTTTTGAAGGAGCCATTTTTGGACGTCAAATGTCAAAAATACGGTGAGATGGATTTTTTTGTAAAACGTCATTAGAAATCGGTATGGTCGTAAAGCGCGTTCGTTCTTCTTTTGACTGGCTAAATTCGAGTTCATGCAACGAACAAACGAACAAAACACAGTCTCTTTTTTATGATATGGTATTTCGCTGTTTGCACCAACTTATCAAATGAAAATGATGGGTGACAAAATTGAAACAATCATTGGCTATATAAGTAGTAAGGAGCGAATATCATTGGATGGTGGAACTTCAACGGGGCTACAAAAAACTTAATGGTCGATTGTCTAGTGGTACAGATAAGTTTTAACTGTAAAGTCTATTCCGGTTAATAACCAAAGTGGTTACAGCAACTCTGATATCGAGTCAGCTCAATAAAACATCGCTGCAGTCCGTGAAGATGGCGAAAAAGAAGCATAGTCAATTTTTCACCTGATCAAAACGCATCCGAATTGCTGCAATGATATGAAAGATAACCTCGCAAAAGCACACAATAAATGCAAATCGTTTGAGCGAGAAATCGAGTGGAGCGTAACCAAAGCTGACATGCCAATGCCGCCAAGCGGAGCAAAGCGAGTGGCGCATTGGCATGATCCGCGTAGGCGGGCCCAGCGATATTCGTTTACTGAGTGGAGCAGGCAACACTAACGAGGAGTTAGAATCGTGTCTTGTACTTGTCAACTATGACACGACATGACTTGTATCGATTTAATGAGCAAAACCTTACATACTGAATGTGCTATTAAATAGTTCAGAGCTGCTGTAACGACTCTCGTTAATAGCAACTTCGCAAATATTTAAAAAGTTTGAAAACTGCTGCTAATTCTCGATACATTACAGAAAAGTCATAAAGTCTATGATGTGATCAATAATGGATGTTTTAAATCGCATGAAGCATTAGTAATGTAGTATTTTATAGTTGGACCAAAGCATATCTCATTTTTCCTATTACATGTTGAAACTTCTGCAAATCAGAGGGTGTCAACTTCCACTTGTAGTATCTCAGCTGTGAAGTATATATGAAATGCTGTTTTATTTATTACAAATACACTATTGACACTAACGTTCTGTCACGTGGTTAATTTGGCATGACGAATTGTTTAACTCGAAAATGATCAGGTAATATGACAGAGCTAGTATATATACAGCTATAAATGTATGGGTATATAAATAAGCAATTCGCTTTTTCGTACGATCTGCACAATTCAAGTTACCAACGTTTGCATTACAATATTTATAATACGTTTCAACATCACCGTTTGTAATATTGTACCTTAGTTACAAATAAAAAATTACTGACACACAATTCATTAGCTCGAAAATCACAACGTTGCTGTGCAAGTCGTCATGCAGTGAGCTTGTTCTACTTGCCGATTATGACAATATGTCGACGACGAATTTATTGTCGAGATTCAATTACGTATGGATTGCTTCAGCTTTAACGTTGTGCAACAATGCAAGCTTGTGTAAAATTGATGCTTTCTTCAGAAGTAATGTATTTATTCATTTAGTATTTATCAGTCGTAGTCAATAATAAACTGTGTCGATTGTTTTAGAAGTACAGAAAGTACACAGTATGTGCCCCAATTATGAACCCTCATTTTTAAGTTGTGAGTAAAATAATGCACACCGGTTGCACGTCCATAAAATACTAATTTATAGATTCCACGGAACAACCGCTTTTTCACAAGTATCTACATACCGACATTAAATACGGCACAAAAACCAGCTCAAATTCTGTATGCCGTTGTTCAATCACTTTCCAAAGCCAATCTCTACTAATTCGCAAAAGTGTCTGCTCTCAACAAAATCACGGATCATCCTCGCTATACTATACTATAACGCATTTTGAGTTATCTTTGTAATTTACGGATAGTTACATTTGACACGCATTAGGCGTATCCAAATACATTTCTAATTTGACTCAACAGTTTGGAATTACGATTGCTCTGCATTTGTATGAGCATATGCACATGTGGTGACACTTCCTCGTCCGCCAGGCTTGCCTCTACGCGTAATGCCGTTCGTTACATTCGAAGAGTAGTGAACGTAGCTATACAGTTGATTTCAAAAGGAAACGCAATGAGTTCAAAACGGAAGATAAACAAAAACATTGTCAATCAAATAATTATTCAATAGCAGCAAAACGAAATCGACGCCATTCAAAACCTATTGGCGTCCATGTTATAGCACACAACGCAAGATTATCAAAAGAAGTGCAACTTCGCTCCCTTTGAGCTTGTTGTCTTCGCTTTTCAGAACAGCTGTAGTATATCGAGACGAGATTTTCATTGCGATAATACTTTCTGAGCATGAACGTGTTTCTCTTGCACGAAAAGGCAAGCAGTGCCTTGTTTTGCACACTGTGTGATTTACGCAACACTAAGTGATACCACTAATGGTCACATGCCAATTACAACATTAATGAAGAGAATGGCGTTGTCATGTATAATTTTGTTTCGTTTGTTGACTTTAGCAGGTAGACGAGTGCGCAAAGTAACGAATAGTATATGTATAAGTAAATATAGCACACATTATAAATATATTATTCGTTCCAATTCAAATCGATATACGATTAAAAGTACAAATATACACATTGTCTTGGAGATAAAGCAACACTTAGTTACAGTATACATAAGTGTCCCCTGTTTGTTGTTCAAGCATAACCCACTTCACGAAGTTGTGCAAATTCGACAGTTTAAATCGAGACGAATCAACTAAGAAAATAAGTTAGATGTTGTAACTAGTCACATAATAACGTCAGCGTGTCTAAAGGAACTCTATAGATAGTATAGATCGTGCAATTACATTTATTGTCAGCTATTTTAGCATTGCATACAAATATTTTGTTGCTCTATTTGGGTTTTTGACTATTCTTGAAGACAAAGCAAAGCGCGTTTTTGAATTGTATTGGGATGTCAGAAAACACAACCGGTTGACAATTATCTAGCAAAATGGAGTAGCACAGTAAATATATAGTCCGTCTCGTACTGAAACAAAATTGTATCAGCGATACTCACCAAGCGTATTCGTATTCTTACTAAATATGGTGCTAATTACGTTGTATATATTTCAATTAGAACAGCATTTGTAGTCAATTCTGATAAGGTATATTAAACCATAACATGCTTAAGTGGTGTTATATAACTTTTAAAGTCTTTTTATACACGTGACATAAAAATTTCAAGTTTGCTAACGTTTTTGAAGAGCTATATTCTGAAATGTGCCTTGTGTTTTCCGTTTACTTCACACCGATGTATATTTACACATTTCCGTGTAGCATGAGTCGTGCCGGACAATGACATAATTCGACGTAATTATTTCCTAATGAATGCAATAACCTCAGTTTTCAGTCGCCAAAACATTTGAGCCAACATTATTAATTCATCATGATCAAAAACAAGCACACACGCACAAGTAATAACTAGCGTCTTAAACAGCACACACATAATGTACGCAAGACTTGGACTCGCCGCCACGGATCTATTCGCACCACATACAATGATAGAGACCTAAAGCGCCAGAGCGGGTTTTTAGGCTTGAAAAAGCACGTCCACTTGGTCCTTTTCAGCTCTTGTCAATTCATAAGCAACTAACCGCCTAAGCCAGCGAGCAAGCATAATTGAATCAACACATTTTCTTGAACGTGGATTAAATCAAGATACAGACGCTCATATGCAAATTGCTTGAAATCGCTAGTGCTGCCGGCGTTTCGTCAATACTTGAAACGTCCGTCCTAAAGCCGACACCATATCTTTCCGCAGCGCCACAAGCTTGTTTATGTTATATTACATGGCAAAAAGATATCACCAAGCGACGCTGCTGACCGAGTGTGTATTTTGCTGCAGATGTATCGTACCGTATAACAAAGATGAATTTCGATTTGGAAACGTACCATCATAAATCGCAGTCTGTATTTGCGTGTAACATTTTGAGTACCATCAACTCGAAGTCAATTGAGCAAACGACCAGCATGGTCTTTGGTGCCTCCATTGGAGTAGAGCTTGAGCCATTCATAGGGCGGCTTGTCAAACTAAAGCAAAAATGATACAAAAATACGTCAACAGACGCCGTCGATTTAGTCGCCGTCTTTCGCCGAATTGCAATTGCTATGTTCAGCGGGTGAGTGAGCCGTGGGAAGGTTTGCCTGCAACTACTGTGGCCGCCGGGTTATTTAAGATCCTTGCACAAACTTGTATGTCGTCCAGGATGCCGCATGTACCGATGCACGAGCTTGCATACATACGGATCACTTGCAGAGGAGCAAAATTGGTGTTTCAGTCGATTGGCAGGGCGTCGTTGACCAATTATTGAGCAAAGACAAATAGCATTACATATGCTATACCCAAAGCGGCATTATGTAGAGCAATCTGCATTCTTGCTGTAATTCGACAATATGACTACGCTCACAAATACACATACCTCTAATTACGCTATATTGCGTCATATTACTTAGCAACCTACTTCACAGAGGAATATTTGACTAGGTCTGTATATCAACAAATAGGTTAATCCGACTCCAGAATCACGTCACGTATTTTATATTGTGCACTCCTCATGGTTTTGGAGCGAGCGCATCGTGATCAGATGAACTTAGCATCAAGTGGTGTACATTTGGACTTCGGGTCCGTTGTGATTGCATGGGAACCACATTTTCTTGAAATAAAGTTCTCGATGCTCAACTACATTATGAGTTTCGAAATCCCGCTTTAGTATGTGCAATGGGTGGCATTTACATGCAATCTCAGCAACTTGCGTGAAAAGGCGTGTACGTGTACGATATAGGAAATAATTTCTGATACAACATAGATCGTGAAGGTGGGTGTGCAGTAATGCAACATATGGTGCATATTTGTACGCTCTAGAACTGAAATGAATCAACGACGCAGAAAACTTAATATATTTTAATGTATAAAGATCTCGTACGAACACTTGGTATGACATTTTGGTTGAATAATTCAAGCATAGTTTAGCTAGCCTTTATAAGCATATTTAAGTATGTATTATGCTGTCAAATTGTATTGAACGTATACGTTTCATTGAATTTGATCCATTTACAAGTGACGTTGTATTGTCAGAAAACATATCATCGCTGTGTTGATGTGTTTATTCGTTGATCTAAGTTTAGTATGATATCGGGTCTTTTAGTCACTATATAGTTTTGTGAACAAAATGCAATGGCTGGAAACATTGCAGTACTATTACACACCATATTGCCATATCTGGCCTTCTCTGTATTAGACTTCAATTTAATACGGCATGTACACCCCCACTCCATGCGCTCGTAAGGCGCACATGCATGTCAGTGGTAACTCTACTGCATGTGGAGATGGTAATTTTTGGCTCGGGATTGACATTGGAAGCCTACTTGTGCAAATTTGTGACATTTTTGAGCCATTTTGATGATTTAACAGTATAGTGGATAGTCGCGACTGCTCAACGACATAAATGCTGATATTAGCGATAACATCGGTGATGTTTGGTAACACAGTCGGTGTAGCTTTAAAGCATGTGCGAGTTTGTTATTGCGAATCTGGTAAAGTATTGCATATGATACACTACATATTATAAAACGTCTGAAGTGGCAGTTGGTAACTTGAATATGTTACGTAAAAATAGAAACATTATAATAGCAGCAGGGTGCATTACATGCGAGTAAATGATGAGATTGCAATAGGATAATTTTGCCTTGTCATGAGTAAGTCATTAAACTCCAATTTGAGAGCAACCACAATTTGCTATAACTAAGCTCCATGTCGAATATTTTCCTCGATTCACTGCCAAATGACTATTGAGCACAAACGCTTACATGTATTATGTATACCAAACGCACAGAGGAACTTGTACAACAGTAACAGCTGTATTGATTAGATCGTGGTGCTTTTTCGTTTATTTGATAGAGCCATAACTCAATAGTTCAATATATTGATTTTACGATTACATACGTAAATAAAGAAAACGTTCAGTCAGGCACACAATGCACGTGAAACAAATAGCATATAATATCATATCGTATGTATACCCGTGTTGACGCATGCACCACACAAAAACACACATAGATTTGCACAGCAGTGTGTATAACGTCGTACTGTATGAATTTTCAGACGATGTTTCATTTCGCCATAATATTGCAAATAAAACAAGCGATACGCCAAATAGACAAATGCCAGTACTCGTAAGTTATATACAACATTTCGTTATTGTTTCATTAAATCGGCGTTGCTGTGCAGTGGTGCTATAACATACAAATCGGCTATTGGCGTGGCTATGCTAGACAAGATTGAGTTAGCATCATTTGTCAGCACAAATGATAATACTACATTAAATTGCATTAGAATGCTGTATGTCGAACAGCCAATATCATAAACGTGATTGAGACTTTTGAATATGTTTCCAATTGAAATGCATCACTCTTTCTTGACTCAAATATTGTAATACATATTTATAGATGTAGTACTGGTATCTACTTTGGTGTCAGGTAGCTAACACTTGTTTTATGTTTGCAATCACGAATCTCATCATAGATTTATTGAAGCGCGCAATATCATATTCTAAAAAAAACGTTGCGTATCATAACGTATACATATTACAATACTACTTATGTTAACTCCAACGACATCATACGCTGAATATAAATTCAATAAAAAACATTGATGTCAACTCCACTTTTACAAGAAATTTCGTATCATTACCTACTAATGCGATACATCACAATGTTTACCGCAGATTTTGATTTTTGCTACAGGTTCTGTTTATACACGATGACGTTATTTGATTTCTTTTTACTAGAATTGCACTCGTCTTGGATTTATTTTCTCGACCAGCAAACGATAACCGCACCTTTCTACACCGTCATAGTCCTTTTCAACTGCAACCGCGGCGTTGAGTAACTTCTTGTATTGCAAACGTTTTTACCGCTTGTTCAGCAATGACGAGAAAGTCAACAACATCTTGGTTTGGGGGTTGCAGTGGCTTCGGTGGCGTAGTTACTTGGTGATTGCAGAAACGATGAGCGATAAAATGCTACATGCGTGACGCAATCTCGTTGTGCCTGTTGTAACAATTTAAATGTGGTATCAAGTCAATTAGGCGCTGTTCCAAGTACGTTCTGTTCTCAAAAATGAGTTGAAAGTAGTTTTTATTTGGTCCAAGCAAATTACGATCTCAAATTTGATTTCGGCAGTTTGCTATTTTGCTGTAAAACAGATTTCGGTTTTTTAACACCTCAAATTGTTGTTCTAAGCAAACAGTTTTTTCAAGTGATTTCGCACTTGAACCAAGACATTAGGTGTATTGTCTAGTAAAAGTGCGAACTAACTCTGTACCATCATTTCTTAAGCACATAATAATTCAGTATATACTTGTCCGTCTTTCCACTTAAAAGTGCAACTTTCATTAAGTAATCCTAATGTAATTGCAGTATGCATAAATAAATGTACAATTTTTTTTAAGAATGACAATTGAAACTGTAGCCACATTATCCAAAACAAATACGGTTTAAAGGCAAGCGCTAATGATTACTTGCCCACTTAAATCATATTGCACTCAAAGTTAAAATGAAGAATGAGAATGCATACGTGTTTATACATGGCACTTCTAGATTTTGATGACTTGCACTCGTTAAGAAATATGGCTATTCGTAACATATGAATTGCACAAATTTCATATTTGGCCGCACGATTAATTTTAGTGTCTTTTCTTACAACCATAAAGCCAGGTGTATAAACTCAACTGCTAAACACATTGAATAACAGTTATACTTGTACCCGTCATTTCTCAAACAAGTGAGGTACTTCATACTTGCAGCATTTGACCTTTACACAGCTTACCTTAAAGGTTGCAAATGCATTGATTCCGTTGTTGCTTGGTATTTCGCAGAGATGACAAGCAAATTAATCCAAAAATTTCAACGCACTCTCGTGATGCCTGCTGTTCTGAATTTAAAATCAATAATACGGGTGGATTAAGATACATTCGCCAGTGACTTCATTATTGGGATCAAAATTGAAATGCTGTATCGCTGCTGCAAATTTAGATGTCCTCCTACAACCATACAGTCTTGTACCAGTTCGAGTATTGCTTTGTAAGATTGCAGTTCAAACCTGTCCAGTACCCGTCTTTTTTATAGTAAATGCAACGCTTTCCAGTACTTGCATCATTTGCAAACAAGGAAAGCACAAGCAAAACAACGAGCTTCGGGCAAATAAATTCTGCGTATAACAGTACCTTTATTTGAGATCACGATTCGAGTATTGTATTGCGGCAGCAAAATATAGATTTTCTGTAACAAACATTACATGTACACCGTATATAGCTTCATTTGGGTCACATCTCAAATGCATATTGTGCAAATCAATAAACTGTGTAACCAAGCGTGGTAAAGAAGATATAGTACCACTGCTATTCTATCGCTCC
>JAADXH010000066.1:0-48490 GCA_023337595.1 Globisporangium camurandrum
AAAAATGATATTCTGAACGTGTGATGTTTTGGTAGCGATCCATCAGCTCACATTTTGGGTGCTGATAAAGCTCTGTTTTGCGCATCGTTTGAATGCAACGAAAGTTTTCTAACCTAATTTTTGGCCATTTTATTCAAAAATCAAGTGTCCGTATAATTAAAAGGCGCACTGTATTGTACCAAAAATCACGACATCCTGTTTAGAACTTACGACGCAAACACTGCTTCGTGCTGCTTCCAATAATGCAGTCTCCTCTTCTGCTGCGGTTTTCCATGCCGCAGCTGTCCACCCAGTCTCTGCGCCGCACATTGTACAGCGCAATGGCGAACGCTAGCACGCTATCCTGAGCTTCTGTCCAAGGTGATGATACAATGTTTGTTTCTTCGCATCCGTTCGCAATATTTCTAAAATATGGTAATCATCGGAACACTTCGCGATTGAACATTCGGAACACTTCAATTTACTGCAATCTTTGCTTTAGTTTTCTTTACTCTTCACTTCAATCTTGACTTCAATCACAAGCCTTGACATGTATATTTTTCATAATTATGTCGTCGTGATTTTAATACGTCAAAGTGGTCATTATTTAAGCAATTGAAAATCACGGCAAAATATCATAAACAGGCGCGCACAATCAGCAATCAACCTGCGACGAGAAAGGCAGCGATCACGCGCGAGAGGTGTACGCAACAACAAGATCAGACACATCTACAACCCGCACGCGCGCAATGCAGCACATCCATGCGCTCGAGCAACGCACGCAAGCAGTCGTGCGCGCAGCGCAAGTGATCCCGACGCTCGCTGTCGCAGTGCAAGAAGGTGTGTGTGTCGTGTGCTGCGTCGCAATCGCCATGGACAAGAGCAGCGTGTGCTCACTTCCGCCGTCTACCATTTGCTTCAGCGATCTGCAATGCGCTTGACGCAGATGCACGTTCGATTCGCGTGTGGGTCGACGTCTCACGCGGGTCGTTCTCAGTCGCGGATGATGGTGCGGATTCGGCGCATTCGTGGATCTTGCTCGAACGTTGTTTTTGCTACTTCTGAATGAACGCGCTGATCGACGCGAACTTGCGTCTGCACTTGCGATCGTACGCAGGCACGGGCATTTCGTCCGAGTATCTTTTCCGCTACATCGGCGAGTGCAATGGTACGCACGTGCACGCACGATGCGTTTGCACAGCTGCCACAGCAATTCACGCAAGTCGACATCATCGTTTGTCATTGCAGCATCGTCGCACTTGCAATCGTCATCTGAACAGCACCAGCACGATGGCCACGAAAAGTATGGCAAGCGCGGCGAGTTCCTGTGCGCACTCGGCACATTGGCAGTCGTGAACATTGAGAGCAAAGTCAAAGGGCAATGGACTGCACACCGCAAGATCATTGAGGTACAAAACTCACGTGCAGCTGGCATCGATTGATTGGTCGTTGCGAACCGTGGGATACTTGACATGTGCAACGCGCTAACGTACATGTGGCATAATTGCCTGCACGACTGGTATCAGAACGGCATCGTGACGTTCAATGCGCGCTCCGAGGTGCAGCGGAAAGGTCACGGCACGACGCTGACAGCCCAAGCGCTGTTCAACGCACTGCCAGTGCGCGCAGCAAGTCTCCAGAACAATCCGCGCCACGGCGCAAAGCTTGTCAAGACGATCCAGCAACTTTGCGTGAACCTGTCGCTGATCTGGCCCACGCTCTCGCTCGAGCTCGTGTTTGAACGTGCGTCTGCTACCTCTTGTTGCAAGATGCGAGACGCAAAAGTGCAACGACCGATCGAGCGGCTTTTGATGACGCAATCGCTCACACGCTGGCGACAATGCTGTGATGTAGACCACGCGCGCCAGTCGCTGCGGATCAGCGCCGTTGCGTCATGTCGCGACCGGTTCGTCAAGCTATTTGGCAGTGCGATTGGCAACGACCTCAGCGTATGGTACATTTTGCGCTGCATTGCACTCGTTTAATTAGAATCTGCTGGATCAAATCGTCTGAGTTGCTAATGTACGAATACGAACAGTACATCGAGTGTATCCCAACCGACTCGCCGCTCGCGGTGCGAGGCTACGTCGCGCTGATCCAGGACTCGTGGGACGTCTCGGTCGCTGGACTTAAGCAAGCGCGCGCGTACTACCAGCACGTGTTCTTAGAGAACCATTGGATCGAGAGTTTCCACCAAGCGTGTGCGACGCGCATTACACAGATCGCGCTCGATTGGGACATGGGTACATACGCTAGTGTTTGCTGAAGCTGTGATTGTGTGTGGGTAGATGCGAAAATGAGCTGTCGAACGAACATGGCAGGACCTACATGCTCGCGACGGCATCACAAGCGCAACTGTCGCCAACGATGTTTGTTTTACGTTTGCTGCAAGCAGGGATCCCGATCTTTGTGCTCAAGATATCGTGTCCACCAGACGAAGCGAGCCTGCTGTGGTGCGAGACTGGCCAAAGTGTCGAGCTCCGGACGCCGCAGCATCTGGACGACCTGCTCAATAGCTTCATGTTGGCAAGTGGGCACCATTTCCGTTCGATCCAATCTGCGATGATAGTGATTGCAACACTGTTGACTGATAGCAAACACTGCATCGTTGTAGATGCTGCGTGAGTCCGTGGAGCCGCCAGCCATGGATGTGAGCCACGAACTGGAAGCGCCAGCAGCAGCAGTGCGAGCACCCGACGAGGTATGGACCATACGTCAGCCAAGGGCAACGTCGCTGTCTTTGTTTACGTCAGCAGCGACATACTCACACAAGCGTATCTGCAGCGTGACACCAGCGCATCAGCGGTCGTGCACGACTGGGAGGACGATCAGCTCCACAAGTACGACGATGTGAGTTGTGCCTCGTCATCACTAGGCTCGGAGTGCAGTGAAGATTTTGAATCGTGGATGTTGAAGTGCGAAGCTGCTGCCGAGTTGACTTTGGAGTATCAGCCCCTCAATCATACTGCTCGACACGGCGATGGCGAATCGCCTCCAGTATACGAGCAACAGCAGATCTACGACGCCAGCGTAGCGACCTGGGACGACGACCAGGACATACCACTATTAGGCTGCAGCGACACTAGCGAGACTGCATTTGACAGTGATGTGCTTGCGCCATACGAGACCGTGTTTGGCAGCGATGCGCTTGCTCTCGCGCCACACGAGACCGTTTTCGTTGTTCAAGATCGTCAAACGAACTGGGGCGAGTTTCCAGATGCGCACGTGGAGGTGAGAAATGCATCTTTGCATACACGTTTCCTGTCCCGAGACATCGCTGACGACTCGCGTGTCTGGCTGCACGTTTGCTGCGTCTGTAAAACTGGCGGGACGCGTCGCAAGCAGAACGGCAACAGCGATGTCAGCGACGATATGTACCACGCGTGCGAGTCGTGTATCCACGTGAACGCGCAGAGGTACCGAGCAGTTTCGATTCAACCTTAGTGATCGTGATGTGTGTGTATTTGTGTGCATACGTGTCTGATCATGTTGTGATGTTGAGTTCTAGGTATGCACCAAGCATAGACGACGAGTTGTTCGAGGAAGCGCACGGAGCGACGCACTGCAGGGAGTCAGTGGCGCTGCTACTCGAGAGTCCACGCAGCACTCGCAGCAACATCGATGAGGTGCAGCGCTATGTTACTGCAGATGCAGGGCTCAAAGAAGCGACACGGGAATTGCAGCAGCACGACGTGAGCGATGGCAAACTCGCAGACGTGTTCTTCAGTGAAAGTGCGATCCCACGACTCACTGGCAGCGCACAACAACATTGCCATTTGACTGAGGTTCGAACCCGGTGTGTTTGCACCAGGAATGAGTTTGCTGCATGTTCACACGAAACTCACGCATGAGGACATTATTGCAACAGAACGCGCAACTGGAGAATGGTCGCCGCTCCCAGCTCTGGCTCACGAGTCGATCGCTGAGCCGAGAAATGGAGTGCGCAGCGCCGCCATCTCCAATGTCGACTTCAGTACATGTGGACAGCACAGCAAGATCGCAACACTCGCAGCCCAACACCACGCTGCAGTACGCGCAGTTAACTGAGTCAAGCGAACCACCACAATCGCATCAAAGCGAGTTGCGACACTTGCAAGCAAATGCGCTGCAACGTTCTCGTCCACGCAAACCGCAACGATCCAAGTACTTTAAACAGGCAGGCGTCGCTACGACGGCGTCAACCTTCTCGATGCCGCGCATGGCAGCACGCACTCGCACGTCTCCGAAACCTAGCTTGGCGCTCCCACGACTGTCCAAGTGCACGCTGCGCGTCGACAGCGTCAGTGAGCTCCGGCAGCTCCGGAACTTCAAGATCTCGAAAGCGGTGCTCGAGACGTTCGAGGTCGTGCGCCAAGTCGATCGCAAGTTCATTCTCGTGCGCGCGACGGACAGTTCGCTCGGCACGTTGGTACTCTGCATCGACCAACACGCAGCCGACGAGCGCGTCAAGCTCGAACAGCTCGAGCGCGAGCTCTTTGGTCCAGACGGTGACGACATTCTCATCCAAGTCAGCGAGTGCGACGACGACGACGACCCACCGCTCTTACTGCTCAACGCGGCAGAGGCGCGCACGCTCGATTTGCACGGAGACAT
The DNA here is from genome assembly GCA_023337595.1 of Globisporangium camurandrum. Classification (NCBI taxonomy): domain Eukaryota; phylum Oomycota; class Peronosporomycetes; order Pythiales; family Pythiaceae; genus Globisporangium; species Globisporangium camurandrum. The sequence goes on from JAADXH010000066.1 coordinate 4,573, forward strand.
CGTCCGCGCATGGGGCTTTGACTTTGCGTTTGTCGAGCACGCGAGTGAACCCAGTTGCGTGACAAAGTGTCTGCAAGCAACAATGCGCGATAGCAGCAGCAGCAGCGAGCACTACGTCGAGCTGCGAACGACCCCGCGAATCGACACGCGATGTGCGACAGTCGAAGACTTTCGCGAGTTCGTGCGGATGCTCGCGCAGCACGAACGCGAGTGGTCCTGGGCGACCATGCGGCCGCCGGTGATCACGCGGCTGCTGCACTCGCGCGCGTGTCGGAGCGCAATCATGTTTGGCGACTACCTCAGTCTCGAGCAGTGTCAGCAGCTCATACGAGAGCTTCGTGCGTGCAAACTACCGTTCCAGTGCGCACACGGCCGCCCGTCGGTGGTGCCGCTAGTCGAGATAAGCAACAGCGTCTCAGAGTAGGCCACGCGCGAGCACCACGTCGAAAGTGAAAGAAATAAGAAGACACACGTCCACGCATCGCATCGTGTTTGGTTCTTGCGTTTCCCTGGAGTCAACTGCGAGCGTCATTGTGTGCTATGGGTCTCACCGCTTGGCGCTGAACAGTATTGCATCGAGAGACAATCCGATGGAGTGAGTGACGTCCGCTACTGCTGCCAAACCAAGCAGTCGAGCGCAATAGTGTCGTCCTACCTGTGTGTTGCTGGCTCGACAGACAAGGCGTTGTTGATCCTTCGCAGCTGTACATCGTCGACGATCCGGCCGCCATCAATGCCTTGCGTTGTTTCGTCATTGCAACTAGCATTACTACTGCGACGCACCATCGTGTTGGACGACGGCAATGTCTGCGCTGCATCGTGTTGAGACGACAGCAGCGGTGTTCGCCGGAGCATGTCGTGCGGATGCATGAACGGAACTGCAGCAACGACAGTGGGCGTAAGCGCCAGCGTGCAGTGCCATACACACGCACATGAGTGTCAAGTCAACGTGAACCGCGATGCATCCAGGCTGCAAATCAAGGCATCACACGCAGTTTCGCTCATGGCAGTGCGCGCGACTCGCTGAGCTATAGACAGCATGTGCGGCTCCTTTTCGTTACCATTATCGTTATCGCCTTCGCTCTCCTCTTCTTCTTCTTCTTCTTCTTCTTCTTCTTCGTCGTCGTCGGAAAACCCGTCGCTCGTCTTGATCGCGTCAATTGCGCTCAAAATGCGTTCACGAGACACGCGATTCGTGATGCCAAAATCGTTGATGAGGTCGCTCTCCGTGAGGTCGAGCAGCATCTCACCCGTGCACTGACGTTGCTGAAAACGAGCCTGATGAGAGCACGATATACAACGACAATGCAGGGTCAGTACGCGATGAAGCAGTATCAAGAAGTCGATTGCAGCATTGCTTGTATGTTGCAGGATGCCCAGAGGCGCGTACTACGCACCACGACTTCAGGGACGCCGACGTCTTCATACAGCCAGAGACACACGTTCTCGACATTCCACTCTGCGACGACTGCATGCAAACGCGCGACGCCATGGCGAGAGTCGTAGCAACGAATGCATGTGTCAGCACATGCGAGGCGAGCGACAGCCACAGTGTGCAAGCACGATGACCTTGTGCAAGTGTGAGCTCTTCATCTTCGTCCTCTTCGCCATCCTCGCCATCATCCTCTTCGTCCTCGTCAATATCGTCGTCGTCCTCCTGCTCTTGACCGCTTGCTGTGCGCGTAGCCGTCAAATTGCTTCGGTCGGCATTGGCCATACACATCAATAGTCACTTACGTCAGCTCTGCACTGCCGTCGCAGCTATCCGAGACATCACATGAGCGTACTCTGTCGACAAACGCGCAGCTGCGTTGAGCGAGCTGCTTGTTGTCGGTACGCTCACGGCAGCAGGTTTCGTGAGCTGGGACAGCGCGAGGTTGCGTCTCGCGATCCGCTCCGCGAGGCTCTCCTCTGGGTCGGATGCAGCTGAGTGAAAAACATGCAGTGAGTTGTCAATACAAGAGAAACTCACACAGTGGCGCATTCCGACCGCATGTCACACCTGCGCTCTTTATGGTTGCGCTTGTTGGCGCAGCTGGCGTCGTCTGTCTTAGCGGAAGCGAAACGGCAGTTGCGGATGGCGACAATGTCGGCGGATACGGAGGGGGTGGAGGGATCTTGAGTGCTGCCGAGTTCGTCGCACCCGCAGACGCTGTGCGTGTTGCAGCGCTTGCCGGTGATGCTTGCAATGTCGATCCAAGCGACGTTGCACTCCCCGACGCAGCGGCTGGTGCACCGGGTACGAATTTGCAATTCGTCGAGTGCGCGACTATCGAATCGGCTGGAAACAGCTGGCAGCATCGGATGCACTTGATGGGGCGCTTGGAGCACCGTGCCGTGTGCGACGCAAGTGCAGACTGGGGCATCTGTGTACCTCGTGCATTCCACTCAGTGAGTCACCTGCGTGTGTTGACGCGCGCAACACATCGCCACAGCATTGGCGCAGCGACGTACCGAGTCACTGCAGTGTGGACACGCCTTGGCGCTTGTCTTGCACGCACCTTCGTGTCGCGCAAGGTCGCGTGAGATGATCACCATGTTGCAGTGCTGACAGCGTTTGGGTTTCCAATCGCATCTGGTTTACGTGATACACCACACGAACACGAGTGTGAGAGATGAGAAGCGAAAGCAAAGCGTCAGCAAGTAGCGCAATTGATTGATCGAAGCGAATAAAATAAGCAGAGTTGCTGTTCAGAACGCACCTGTCTTCATGGTCGTCGATTTCAGCAGCTGAAAACTCTTCGTCGCAGAATTTGCACTCTGCTGGTGCAGGGGATGCGCCAACAGCACGCAAACTTGTCTGTCCAACAGTTGGTGGTGATGCTACTGCTACCGGAGGCTGCGAAGGCTTTGTACCTGCGGTTTGTGGCGCCACCCTCGTCGATGGAATCGAGATGAGCGGCGGTGACAGCGGTGTAGCGCTTGGCGACGGCCGCGACTCGGATGCAGCTGAAGTACCTGCGACGCTGCTGCCTGAGCTCGATGCGACAGCAGCAGCAGGAACAGCGTCGGTAGAGGCGCTCTTGTTTGGACAGCGCGTCGCCAGATGCTTGGGGATACCGCGCTGCAAAAACTTGCCACCGCAGTTGCTCGGGCACGACACGAGGCGACAGTCGCAGTTTTCAATGTGCTCCTGGAGCTCCGACATCTATTGACGCACCACCGCACGACGTCAGACGCGGCTGTTTGCTGTCGAATGGACGTCGCAACAAACACGCAAGGAGAGAGAAGGACGCACCTTTTGGCGCCGCAGACAGTGGGGACACTGCTTGAGCATCTTGTCGCAGCGAAGTTCGTGGTCAAACAGATCCTGACTCGCAACGTCAGCGCTGCAATGGCGGCATTTTTTCATCGCGCTGGCGCTCAGTGGCTCGCCAACAGCTCGAGTGTCGTTGTTGCTACTACTACTGCTGCAGCTGGCCAACGCTTCTGGCAGAATACTGATCGTAATGGGCGCGGTAGGCGATAGCGCGCAGTTTCGTTCGTGCGCCGGTAAGTCGCTCCAGAGCACGCGCACGTGGCAGTGGCGACACGCATCGGTGCGCTTTGGACACAGCGACGCCTCGTGCTCGGTTCGCTGGTCGACACGGATCGGAAGGCGGCACATGATGCACAGCACGTGGGACGCTCCTGACGGCGACGCTGGCGTTGATGCCGATAATGGTATCGCTGGCGACGCTGGTGTTGGTGCTAGCTTTGGTGCTGCAATGGGAGAGGGAAGAGTGGATTGAACGCTCGTTGTAGCTGTTGTTTTTGGATCTGCGCTAGCTGCTGCTACAGAGCCACATTCAGCGGATGTTGTTCGCGCGTGGAGGAGCGTTGGAGGAGGGTGCGTGCTCACAAAGACAGGGGGCGTCAGCGTTGGCGGAGGCGACGTTATGGATGATGCAGAAGGAGGATGCGTCGGTGTCATAGGCGATTGTGGTGCCATACTGCGTGGTGACGGACTTGCGCCAGTCGACAGCGATGTCGCCTTTGTTTCGCCGCTCGAATCGACTGCTCGAGGTGCTGCGCTGCTACCGAGCGACGGCGATTGCATCAGGGGCGGTGGTAGTGGCGGTGTCGACTTGCTTGCAATGCTCGTAGCAACTGGCGATGCAGTCGCTGGTAGTCCACTCGTAAACGACGGTACACTGCTCGGGATTGACACTGTCGGCATTGGTGGCTTCTGTGGCAGTTGAGACAGCGAAAGTGAAGTAGAATGCGGGACCAACGGATGCGACGGAGGCGCCGGCGCATCGACATTGCTGTCAAGACTGCCACTGGCGATCGAGTTGCTGCGCAGCTTAGCAGTGTGCGGACTGCTCGCAGTGTTGTCACTTGTACCCGATGTAGTAGGGCGAGTCCCTCCGGACGCGAGTCCGCTTGGTAAGAGTCCGCCTGGCGGTTGCAGTGATGATGCCGAAGCTGCACGCACAAGCTGCGGATGTGTTGGCCCTGGCGTTGGTGCTGGTGTTGGTTCGGGAACTGAAGCGCCAGCAAGAACACGCACTGGTGGCGCAGTAGACGTGTCGCGAGCACTTGCTGCGCTAGAAGCAAGCGAGCTGGTGATCGACGGCTCTGGCACCACTTGCGAGTGCGCGAGCAGCTGCTGTTGCCGCAACTCGCTCTCGCGGCGGCGACTTTCGACGCGCATCTTTGCCATCTCTGCTTCGGCCATCGCGCCTTTTGCAGTAGCAGCGATCGTTTGCTGGATCTTGTCGGCTGGATCGAGCGTTGGCGCTGGTGTCGGCACCAGTATGATGGCAGCAGTCGGTGCAGGCTCCTGGCTTTCAGTACTCTTGCTGGTAGCCGCTTGACGCACTGGTTGTTCGCTCTCGGCGTCTCGGTTCGTTGGTGGAATGGTAATCATCAATGGCGACGGCATCGGTGACGACACAAGCGTCTGCGCATCCCCAGATGTTGGCTCTGGGCGTTGAACAGCGCCAAGAGATGCGCGTGGTGGCGCTGCACTCACGTGCGTCACATGCGCCGTGACCGGAGGCTCGAATGCGTGCGGTGGTGCCATTGTTGACTGTGGAGCAAGAGGCAACTGCGCTGATTCGGTGCTTGTGCTAGTATTGCTAGCGCTCTGGATCGGAGGTGGTACGAGTACTGGCGCTGGCGGCAAGGACGCATACTGTGGATGCGCTGCGCTACTATGTGCAACGTGATGTGGTGACGATACCCAGTACGGCACCTGCGCAACGTGCGCGGCTTGCGTATGGAGCTGTGCATGTACGTGCGCTTGTGCTTGCGTCTGAAGCTGGAGCTGCAATTGCATCTGCTGCAGCATCGCTTCCATCGCACTCAGCGACGCTTTCGCATCGCTGTTTATTGCGACCGAGTCATGTCGTCTCGCTGGTGCAGCGTCACTTCGACTCGCATCTTTAGCTGCAGCAGCGACACCTTCGACGGTTGTCGACAGCGACGTTACTGTGCGCTCGAGCTTGACGACCGACTCTTCGACGGCGCTGAGTTTCATCTCGACGTTGCGGACGACTGCGTCGGTGTGCGTCTTGAGAGCCAATGACGCGCTCTCGACGCGCGCGAGTACATCACGTTCTGCTGTCTCGAGTGCGCTCGTCGACTGCTTCTCGAGTTCGCGGACGCGCACTTCGACCTTGTCTGCGACTTGCACAGATGCCGAGCGGCTCTCGTGTGCGACTGCGTGTACGTGATCTTCAAGCGCATGGCGCGACTTGCGGCAGCTCTCCTGCAATACGTCGAGCGCGGCTTTGCGCTCTCGTTGCTCGCTCTCGACCATCTTGAGCAGCTCGAGCTGGCGACTTTGGGACGCAGTAGCAGACGCTTCGACGAGTGCTGTCGACGCAGCGACGACTTGTTGCTTCAGCTGCTCGCGCGCTTCTTTTGCATCGCGTGCTGCGCTAAGGACGTCGCTTGCAAGCTGCTGCTGTAGCGTCCGGAGCTGTGCGTCGCTTGCTTTGGACAGCGCACTGGTTTGCTCTGCACACAAGCTCTGCAGTTGCGTGTGCTGCTGCGCACAGTGGTCGGTCAGCGTTTTTGTAAGCTCACGCACTTGTAGCGCAACACTGTTGTCGTTATCACGCGCGTTCGCATCGAGTCGCTCTTGGAGCGTCGCTAACAACTGCGCGCTGATGTCCGCGACGAGATCGGATCGTTTCTTGGCTCTCTCCTGCTGCTTCTCAGCTTCTCGCACAGGATCAACGACAGCTGGCGCCGTTGTTGCTGAAGAAGATGGCTGCTGCTGTGCTTGCTCACGTTGTTGTTGCTGCTGTTCTTGAAGCGTGCGACTCATGTCGAGCACAGTGTTCATCTTCGTGACGTGGCTCTTGAGTGCGTAATGGTCGTTGCGCAGATCGGCGAGCTCGTCTGCGAGGCCGCGGTTGACTTTTTGGGTGAGCGCGTCGAGCAGCAGACTCGACGAGCTCGCGCTGCGCGTGACCTCAGCGAGCTGATGTGCGTGGTGCTGCAAACTTGCTTGGAACTGCGCTTTGATTGGCTCCATGGCTGCGTTGAAGTGCACGAGCAGCTCGGCACGCGAGAGCTTCTCCTGTGCACTCGCCTGGAGCGAGTTGCCCTGCTCACGGATCGCCGCGACGAGCTGCCGCAGCTCAAGCAGCTGGTTCTCGGCCTGCATGCGCCACGATTCATCCTTGCCACACATGGACTGGAGGTGGTAGCCGATATCTTTCTGCGTTGTGAGCTCCTGCCGCAGCTTTGACTGCACTTGCTCGAGTGTGTGGATCTGCCGGTCGTTTGCACACACTTCGACGCGCAGCCGATCGGTCTCTTCGGTCGACGTCTTGCAGAGACTGAGCAGTGCACTGAGCTGCCGCTCGGCGATCGCTGCGCGTGCATCGACTTCGAGTTTCAGACTCAAGCGCACTTGCTCCATCATTTGCGCCACGTCGTACGTCGGCGAGGTGTACATCTGGTACGCGACGCCGCTATGGGCATGTGGTCCGCGCGGTGCTCGACGCGTCGATTTGTGTGCGTTGTTCCCGCTACTGCGCTCGTCCATCTCTTCGTCAACCGCGAGCGGATGAGGGCGCCTCTCGTAGTCGCTATTGCTGTTGCTGTTGTTGTACATGTCGTTGTTGCCATCAAACTGCTCGCGGTGGTCAGTGCCGATGTCTCTCCTGCGTCTCGTGTGCGATGCGTCGTCGGTGCGCTTGCGCTCTTGGCGTCTGCGAAAATCGTCTGCAAAGGATACCGGCGAGTTGCCTGCGTGAGCATATGAATGCCATGCATTCGCTTCAGCTTCTTGATCAGCGCTTCTGCTACCACGCCGATGCGATCGACTGTCGTGCTCGAATGCGTTATCGTTGTTGTTGTTGCTGTCGCGACTACCATCGTTGTGTTGCGGCTGGGGCTGCGATGCCATGGTCTCGCGCAAGTACGCTGCACCAATGTTGTTCACATTGCTGTTGCAGCCTGCGATGTTGTCAAAAAGTGAGCTATGGATACTAAAGCCGCCACTTGGTAGCGATCCGGACGCTGCCGCTGCAGCGTATTGTTGTCCGTACGACGATGCGGCGATCCCGGCGCCACTACCGCTGCCGGCACTGTTATACGTGGTGAGGTCCCCTGCAATGTCGGCAAACTGCCGGAACTGCTGCTCGAGGCTCGCATCCGTGCACTTGATGACCGCCGCGAGGTTCGCCTCCCAGTCCATCGTGCTCGTTGGTAGCAACTCGCGATGTGCACACGTTGACAACACACGCACGAACACTTGTGCGCCTGCGTTTGTGTTCAAGCTGCGTACTGTGCGTGCTGGTGGTGCGTCTGCACTTGCAGCAATTACCAAAAAGTGTAGCCAAAACGAAACGACGCAAGCAGTTGAATATTCGCTTGATTCTCGCTGCGAGCTTGTTTTCTGTAAGCTTTGCCGAGAAATCGGCCTGAGAACGCTGTGTTGCATGCAAAGACAGGGCATGTTTCGACTTGTCGCAGACATCAGACCTTGTGTCATAACGGATGGTTGCGAGCAAATGCAAGCAGCATCGAATGAAGTGAATGGCGGCCGACGTGATGTGGTCCTTTGTTTTGTCTGTTTGGTTGGTTGTTGCATCTACGTCATCGAGGACCGACATGCGAGTCGATGTGTGTGAGTATTTGGTCGTTCACGTCATGAGCGCCAGTTCAGCCGCGTGTGTGTATTCGCCTCTGCGTCGGATAGCCAAAAAAGCACGTCAGTGCACAGGATGTAGATCGATGCTTGCTATGTTGGAGTCTCTCGATGCAGCTCGCATGGATCTGCATGTGATGACTGCACGACTCCATCCATCACGATAGTGGGTCAGGCCTTTGTGAGTTAGTGTGCACACGGCAGCATAAGAGTGAAGATCCGTGATTGTAAACATTATCGCCGCGCATTTTGCCGCACTCAATCGCATTGGCAATGAAGGACCATCGGACATGCAAGTGCATCCGCGGTCCATGCCGAGCTGCCCATGACAAGCGACGTACTCAATGCGCAATACGCAATGCGCGCGTGAAGCGCTGCACGGCGTGAGCTAACGAAAACCTTGGTCCAAAACGAGTGCAAGGGTCAACATGCGTCGAGCTGACTCGCTTGAAGACAAACAACAACGGCATTTTGCGTTGTTGGATAACAACCAGTGCTAAGCAAGAAGGGCGACGACGATAAGCAAGTGACACAAGAAATGTCAAGAACAAAGCAGCGCTGAATGGTTCACGTTCGCTCAAAACGCGACGTTTGGTACGTACATTACCGGTATCTGTGCGAGAAAAAGGGCACTGGAGAAGCGATTTCGAGACAGTCATGCGAAACCCGAATCGCCGCTGCCATTTGCCATCTGCGAGCCATTTCTGGAACCCTCCAAGCACACACACACAATCGAAAGCGCCAAGAGGCAAGCACTCGCACCGTCGTCAAGCTCCATCCCGCTTGTGCAGCGTCATTCTCTCGAGGAGCCAGTCCGTGTGTGTGCGTGTGTATCTCGAGCAGCAGCACACTCACACGACGAGACGCCACGTTCTTCGCCGCACGCGCGCACACAAGTAAGCTCCCCGCACCAACGAGCGCAGCAGCTCCACACACCAACAGCCACCGCGTCGAATCAACCCGCTTTTGCCGCATCGCAACAGTCGTTCTTTTAAGCATCACACATCACACACATAGCACGCAGCACACACAGCATGAACTCACCGACGCCATCGTTTGTGACCATGAACAGCCACCAGGCGATCATGAAGTGCCCGTGGCAGTGGCGCCAGCCGTTCCTGGACGAGAAGCGCGCGAGCCGCAAGCGCAAGGTCGGCGACGGCTACTTCTACGACCCCGTCGACCCGAACTTCGTGGACCACTTGCTGCCTGGCCATGCAAAGAAGTTTTGCGCCGAGCTGCTCGAGTCGGACGAGAAGGAGCAGATCCAGCTCGAGATCCAGCGCCTGATGCTTCAGAAAGAGCAGCGCGCCGACCGGCTGATCTACGACGCGCTCTTCTTCAGTGGCAGTAGCACGAGCGACGACAACGACAGCCACAGCAACCGCCATGCACGCATCGAGCGCAGCAGCAGCAGTAGCGACGACGACAATGAGCGCAGCGCTGCTGCTGCCGATAGTGCGCACGCCGACGAGCTCGACGCGAATGCGATGCTGCTGCAGCCGTCGCTGAGCGACGTGAACCGCGAAAACATGGCGCTTATCGACTGCATCTTGCTCATGACCAAGTCGGTTGACGAGTCGTCGCTGCTGGCGTCGCCCAAGAGCGTGTCGTCGCCATTGTCGCCGTTGTTGCTGCTGGACGACGACAGCGACGACGACGACCACTGTCTCGTGCTCAGCGGCAGCAGCGGTGACGACAGCGACAGTGACGACGCAACAAGCAACGCAGCAACGCAAACGCGATTGTTTGCGCCGTCGCTCGAGCTCGTGTCCGACAATCTTCAAGACGATTACTTTGCGTCCGAGGACAGTGACTTTTTCCCAACCGCGTCGGACTGAAGAGGATGCAAACGCCCATATCCTCTCCTGGCGTCGCGTGCGTCAGCAGCACACGTTGCTGGTTCGATGCGTATGTATTCATATTTATTGTCCGCTTCGTCGTACGTCGTAGCAGTGAAGAAATAGGAGCGATGGACACTACCACGACGACCAGCAGGAGCAGCAGGAGCGGTCGTATAGCTCCCCTTTGTATCGAAACGCACACACACACACACACACTGCGGCTCATACGTAGCAAGCTTTCTCTCTCTCCTATTAGCATTTACATACACACGCTACGTTGTTTGCGCTATGACGTTTGCTCTTGTTCGTACTGTCTATTGGTGTCGTCAATTCGTGCAAACGCTCCGACTTGCTTCGTTCTGATCGTAGTATGATCGTCGACGTCGCTGCTGTCTGCCCATCTACAACTACGCTGGGATTTGCCAAAACATCGTGCCTTCGACGACAAATGGCCGCAGCAGCCGTCGCGACACGAGCGTATCGAGCAGCACTTCGATCTTCTCTTTGCCAAAATCCGGCAGCTTCTCCACAAGTTGGTCCACGCTCTGTCGATAGTACACATCCCAGTAGCAAGCGCACCCGCAGCGTCGCAACCAGCGGAGGAGTCCAAACGAAACCACAAACGCGTCAGTTCATTTTGGCACCGCAACTCCATCGTATATCGCTCCGTCATTCATCACACATACGACGTCAACTGTATCCTACAAGCTAGCAAACGTACAAACGTCGGCAGCCGCGCATTGTCGACGCCCTGGAACTTGCTGTACAACGTCGAGATCTGGACGGCGCCGACCCCGTGCTGCATTTTCCACACACATCCAGCGACGCACACGACCAATAATGTAACGAATTGTCGAATGCACACATTGCAGCATCCACAAATCCACAAGTCCACGCATCCACACACGACAACACAATAACACGTACTTGGAACGCGGCAGGGAACATCGCGACTTGAAACTGCGGCGTGGGCTCTTCGGCATTAAACGAATCGTCATAGTCCTGGAGCTTCGCTTCGTGCGACAAGCTCCCAATGTCCAAGTTCGCCCCCACGAGGCGATTCGACAACGGCGTGTGCGGGGTCATCGCTTTCAGCTGCGTCCGCAGCAACGGCGACGCCAAGTCGAGCGGTGGCGTCCGTGGCTCGTCGTCGTCGACCCCGAGCTGCTCGCTCGCGCGCGTCGCACTTGCTGCAATGCTCGCGTGGCTCTCGACTTTGCGCATCTTTGTGGGCGTCAAGTAGTCGCCCGTGCTGCTAAACTTGCGTCGGAGGCTCGCAAACGGCTTCCCAGGCGACGCGGCGCGCCGTCGCGGGGACACTGCAAACCGACTGCCTGGACTGGCGGTCAGCGGACTCGCGGGGTAGAACGTCTTGGGGTACGCAGCCGTGGACGTTGTCGTCGCGCTGCTGCTGCTGCTACTACTACTACCGACGCGCTGCCGCTTGCGCGTCGACGGTGGCGTCTCTACTGCTCGCGCATCGTGCGACCGAACAGGCGACTGTGGCGCGAACGACGCGCGTGTCGCAAACGCCGGGATCTCTGGCGTCGCGGGGGTTTTCGATTCATCGTCGTCGTCATCGATTTCCTCATCGACGTCCTGTAGCGTCGCACGTCGCTGCGTCAACATTGCGCTGCTACTCTTGCGACGCGGTGGCGTGAACTCGAACGCGCCGATCTTCATGAGGTTCTTACTGATTGGACTCGTGGGCGCGACGCTACTGATGACCGAATCGGGTGTCGGGACACTGCGGCCGCCTCCAGCGTGTCGTTGATTCGACTGGGAATCACAACGGGATCAAAGGAGACACAGTCACAGCAAGTCAGCGATCCACACACAGTACGCATTCGAGCAGCATGTAGCAAGCAAACAAACAGTCCTGTCTCCCCATGCACACATGACGCGCCGTCGTACCTGCATGACGCCCGTGCGAATCGGAGAGCTCATGGCGGGCGACCACATGCTGCGTTCTTCCGTGTTGATCGACGACACGTCGTGCTGTGCGCCATCGCCGCCGCCGCCTTGCGTGGTCGTGTGCGACGGCGTCGGGATGTACGACGTGCGCGCCATCTGTGGGAGGTTGTCGCTCGCGATGCTCATGTTGAGCGTGTCGTTCGCGCTGCGGTCGTGGCGGCGAATATCGACGAGCGTCGTTGTCTTAAACTGCTGCTCGTCCGCAACGGGCGAGTCGACGTACTCGTTGACGTTGTCGTTGTCGTAGTCATCGCTCTCGTCGCTGTATGCTCTCCTGCGCTGGCGCTTCTTTGCAGAGTTCGAGCTCGGTGTGAGCCGCAGCCGCGCAGAGGGAGTCGGTGGCGGTCGTCGCACGACAGGCTGATGTGAAAACGACTCGAAGAGCGGCTTCCACGCCTGCGTGGCGTCGTGGATTTGCCGCAAAATCTGGTGGTGACGCCGCACGGTCGAGCAGATCTGGGTCGCGGATCGGTGCGCCGCACAGATGTTGGCGTCGATCTCCTGCAACAGGTACGTGATGCGCTGTTGCGTTTCCTCCTCCATGCTTATGCACAGGTAGTTCAGCGTACGCGTAGGTGGTGCAGGTGCAGGTGCAGGTGCAGCGTCTTGTTTGTCGTTGGTGCAATTTGGGGAAATATACCGGTATATGAAAATAGTTTCCCGTTTCGCGCGCATGTAAATTCAAAAACGGGTTCTGCATGCACATCAAGAGCATTGCAAACACCAAACGGCAAGTGTCTCCGCAAGCACACAATCACTCTCGATGTGACTGCAACCAACAAGCACACATGGTCAAACGTCAGCTTGCCATCTCCGCACGCACACAATCACTCTCGACACACGGTTGCAACGAGCAACATGGAGCACCGCATGCGCCGAACGACGTTACCGTACATGGGCACGCCGCTCCCAGATGCACTCATGCGCCGCTTCCTCTTGCGCGCAGGCTTCAGGGTCGCGACACCGCACGCGCTTGAAGACGCTCGTGAGCACTTGTGCACATTGTTAAACCTTCTGATGCGATCAATGTGCGCACACGCGTCGCAGCGCCAGAACTTGCATTTCCGACTCGTGGACGTCATGGCAGCGTGCCGCGCGAACGGCATTCGACTCTACGGCTACGATGACATCTGCGTGATCGCGTACGATCAAGCTGAGGATCCGTACCGCGTGATTGAGATGGTCGAGGCAAACACGATATTTGGTGGACCCGAGCAGCATTATGACGAGCCGGACTTTGAACCCGGTGCCCGCTACTTGAAACTCGGTTGTGTTGTGAACCACACTCCGTTCGTAGCGGCGAGTGGCATGGACGACGACCGCGACAGTGGCATGGACGACGACCGCGACAGTGGCGTCGCTAGCGAGTGGTCGTGGAGCAGCGAGAGTGATGCCGACTCGGATAGCGACAGTGAATGCGATGGTGACGAGAGCGAGAGCAACGCTGATGAAGCTGTCGAGATGGGTGCTGCCATCCACAGCAGTAGCAGCCGAGCGACGCCACTGCTCCAAAAATGGCAACTCCGAGAGCTTCGCGAAGGATTGGTTACGAGTCTCAAAGTTGCACAAACGATCGTCGACGACGAATTGCTACTTCCAAATGACAATGACGATGACGACAGCGCCGATGAACTGCCACTGGGACAGGGCGACGACTCGGACTTTGACTGGAACGATGAACCCGTCGCGTCGATCGCACACAACGAATCGCTCGCAATAGAAGACCGTCTATGGTGCCAGTCGTCCACTGACAGCGACATCTTTGAAGCTGATGAGCACGCTGCTGAGCGCGTGTTGGACGCAATCCGCGCAGGTGACAGCGACGACGCTGCGCAGTACGTCATGTCGCGACAGGCGTTCGCGAGGCTTCTGCGCGACATCATGGACGACGAGCACGTGAACTTGGAGCTCAGCACCGTGGCGCTGAGTGCGCTCCATAGCGTCGTAGAGCAGCAGCTCCACCGTGCGCTCGCCGACGGCGAGTTGTCGTACAAGCTCCGCGCAATGATCCTAGAAGCGCAAGCTGCGCATACGAGTAAACGCCACCACGCAGCGCAGCCCATGGAGCATTCCAGCGAATGCGACACGACGCAGCTGGCTGCACTTCGTAGCGAGCTGGCGGCGGAACGTGCAAAGGTACAAACGTGTGAGGACGCGCTTGCTGCGCTCACTGCTGGCGTTCCGGGCTAAAGAACTCGCGATGCAGCAACAGATCACCCAGCTGCGGCAGGAGCTCATCACGCAGTTGCAGACACAGCAGCAAATGCGCTACCAGGCCGACGATGACGATGTCCAGATGCAGACGCCGACGCACACACCTGTGAAAAGGCGCAAGTCGCCTGCGAAGCGCAAAGCGACGGCGACGAACATCAGTACGCACAACTCAATTATCCGTGAAGAGTAGGCGCCTGCGACTGCTGCTACTGCCCACGTGCTGTCGTCCTCAACGGTTGTTGCACGATTGGCATTGTCGTTTGTAGGTTCACTGCACGGCAAGATCCACAACTATGCGTTGTCCCGCAGCAAGAAAGCACGCATGAACCCCGTTTGAGCAAGAGCAGCTGCTAGGAGGTACAGGTTCAGTACAGCAGCGGCTTGGCGTGCGGACGACAGTCACCTCTACTGATTGGTTTGCTGCATCACTGACGCGCTCACGGCAGGACAAACAGACAACGAGAAGGACAGGGAACGCGCCTACGCGTGCGCAACAAGCGCCACCAACGACAATGACGATGGTGACGGTACCATATCAAATCACAAACTTTACTGTTTTGCTTCTTTCGATTTTTTTATCGTGTGTCGCCTGCTGTCGTTCGATACGTGATGACGATGACGACAGCTAGCGAAATGTCATGGCGTCTTTGGCTGCTGCAGCGTCGTTGCGTCAGCCGATCGATGCAGATTTGTCTCGTGACAGATCGTCACGAAGCTGATCAAGTGCGCAAAGAAATCGTCCCCAAGCGTACTGGTATGGTCAACAGCAACAACAGCACATGCGCGTGAGCATAAAGCACCGATTCAACCTTCAGTATCCAACGACACCGCTAACATACTGCTCTGGGACTAATAAATGCACCTCAAGAACGCCTCAATGTTGTTGTGTCCTGCGTCCGTGACCCACAGTGGCTGGTACCGCCACTCCTGGCGGCACATCTCAAACAGCCCTTCGCCATGCCAGAACGGCACGACTTCGTCCCGCGTGCCGTGGATGATCGTCACGGGCGACTCGACGCCGTCGATGCGATCAATGTTACAAAACAAATCCCCCGGGAGTGTGTATCGAAAGTTGAACGCGACGCGAAAGATTGAGAGCAATGGGCTCTGGAGGATGACGCCAGCAACTGGCTGCTTTGCACGCGACTGCTGCACTGCGAGGTGCGTCGTCGGTCCCGATCCGAGCGACCGGCCGTATCTGTCCGTTTGTGCATACACAAACACGCATAGGAGTGTCTTTGTGAGTCCGCTGCTGGCGCTCGTGACATGCGAGACGTCATCACACAGTGTGTTGCATGCACATACAGGATGATCTGGTTCGGTGGCGTCCTCTTCGTGTTCACCAAGTACGCAAACGCGGCTTCGGCGTCGGCGTAGCACGCTTCTTCGCTCGGCTCGCCGTCGCTGATGCCATAGCCTGAGTAGTCGTACGCCATGACGTTGACCTACAACAACAAGACGTACGGTTGTCACGCAAGTAGCGGTGAGTGATAGTATCGATGCTGCAAACAGACGCATTTGCTGTCAACCGACTTGCCTGGAGGCGGCGGCTGACCTCTCGGAACCAGTCGTATATCATTCCAAGATCTGTCACGCGTGTCAGCACGAGCAACAAGCACGCACGTGTGAGTGAGCATGTGCGAGGAAGCGAGAGTCGGGTCATAGGCTACTGCATACCGAGACTGACTTACCTTCTGCGTTGCCATGCGAGAACAGCAGCGTGTATTGTGCATTTCTGTTTGCCGCAGCGGTCGCAGAGTCAGACGTAGATAGTCAGATAGTGTGTGTGTGTGTGTGCGTGTGTGCGTGCGTACATGCGTGTGTATTTGAATTGTGTTGCTACTGCCGATGCAGTCTGCCATGAAATACGTACTCTTGTTCGATGTAAAACGCTGGTATCCGGTGGTACATCGATGTCGCGAGGAAAAAGTAGCGTCGCGTGAAGCCGTACGACGGTGGTGGTGGCTGAAACACGAGCGCCGAGACCATCGCACCCATGATCGCGTGCGTTTCGCTCACTGTGCACCGTCAGCAATGTCAAGGTGACGCAGCAAGCGAGATCTTGTCGCTGCGACAACGGCGGCTGTTCGCAGCGCGTGCGATCTCGTGCACGTACGCACGCAAAAGCGACACCGCGCTCCGATCCACTGCGCTCGAGCCTTGAAGACCGCTACTAGTTGCTACGAGCCCACTGCCGTCCGTCAAACTGGCGCGTCCTGGTGTCGTGCGCCAGTCAGCAAGGACGGCCCGATCGGCTGTTGCGCTTCAGCTTGTGATCACAGATTTCAATTTGGTGTTCCACCTTTGCCCAAGCAACAAAAACAATTTGTCAATTCACACACATCAGCTCAAGGTTGTTTATAAAAAATCAGTATGCCACCGTCCATCGGCGCTGCAGGCGTTCCGATGATACTGCAGACGCTGCTACTGAAGGTGCTGCCCCTCCATGCAGCGTCAGCTCGATCGTTGGCGCCATTGTCGCCATTGTTGTCGCCTGCACTTCCTCCATGCACGAAAACTCATTACACACTTCGCGACAGTGGTTATAATAATAAGTTATTTAGCATATTTAGCTAATATATCTTGCGTTGAACAAATCGATCCAAGTCAAATCAAATAGCATTGAGCGACTTCAACAGGATCGACAGGCAAAAACCGCTGGCAATGAGCGGCACGACAAACACCTTCGAGCGCTTCCGCTTCGACACCAAGCGTGCACGCGACAGCAGCGACAGTACCGAACCGCAACCGGCGCTCTCACCATCACCACCGTCACGCACGGTGCGCTTTGCCTGTTAGCTTCCCCCTACTGAGGATGGGTACATTTTACGAGCGTTTCTCATGTGTGCACGGACAAACAAACGCGTGCTTCACACCTTCAGAATTCTCAAGCGCGCAAGAAGCAACGTGAGGTTCCACCATCTACTCCTGCTGTTACAACGCCCACTGATGCAGTTGCTCCTGCATCATCATCGCAATCATTGACGACTGCATCACCGCCACTTCGCAGCAAATGGCAGGAGCGGTGGCACAGCATCTGCGATGCGTGCTTTGCTGCTCACGTCGAGTGTACGCACTACGACGAGCGCGCACTGCGCTTGCTCATCGTCGGCCACAATCCGTCCGACCACGCGTGGCAAAGTGCGTTTGCGCGTTGTTCCTTGGGTTGCGCGCTTCCTGCTGACGCAATCGCTTATACTCGTCAATCGATTCACACGCAGGTGGGTTCTCGTATAGCAACCCAACGAATCGCATGTGGCGCTTGATTGTCGGGGACCTCGCGCCGCTGTCGTGGCGTGGGATCCTCCCTCTTGGGTCGCCCGTGACGACGCAGAACGTCATGGGCGAGCTGTACGGTGTCGGATTCACGTCGATTGGCTTGGAGGTGCTGCGTCTGTGTCTGCGTCTGCGTCTGTATGGCGATGTGTTGTAGGCGCTGCTCGTGCTGCGTGCGACTGACTGCTTGCTTGTTTGCTGCTATACGCAAAACAAACAGCCTGGGAACGACGCTGCGAAGTACAACAGCGCTACGAGTGCGTCATTGTCATTGTGTAAAGCGATCTGCGTAGTGTCACGGGATAGAAACTGACGACCTGCTGTGCTGCATGCGATCTGCAGTGGCGCAGTGGAAAAGCGACTTCTTTCGGCGCTTGCGCGCGCACACAGCGCGCGTATGTGCAACGCAACACGCTGAATACAAGACCACGGACGACGCTAGCAGCCGGTGTGATCGCGTGCATGGTCCATTGCTCATTGCGTTCTCTGGGAAGCGCCAGTTTAGCTACATGTTCACGCCGCCGCTTGCAAAGGTATCCGACTATATTCGTATGCTATTGCGTGCGTTGGCCAAACGATCGACTGACTACTTGTTGCCTGTGGACCTCTGTTGCTCCAAGGTCGAACACTACGGACCGCAGACGCGCTTGCCACACGACTGGCCGCACGACGTCGTCCCAGCGAGCGACGTGTGGGTGCTGCCGTCGTCAAGTGGTCGCTCCGCGCTCTCGCACGTGGAACGATCGACGCCATATCGTCTCCTTGCCGATCGCATGCACGCGATCCCATGGCCGCTCGTGGATCCCACCGACCACACAGTCGACACAGTCGACACGATCAAACACGAGCCCGTCCAATCCGAGCACCAATAGCAATTGCGGTTATACAATAGCAAAACAAAAGTTTGTTCATCGCTGCGTCACCCTACTTGTTTGTGTGTTTGTCTCTCTCCATATATCCACACACACATATATCTCCTACAGCCTCCTCTTTCTACAACGACCGACTGATTGCGTGCAGTGCGTCTGCGACCTCCAAAACGCTCGGTCGCACTGCAGGGTCAAATGCAACGCAGCGCATCACGAGCTCCTGGAACGCCACAGGTGCGTCGGTCGATGGCTCGAGCGTCAAGCGCTGTGCTTGGACTTCTGCAGCAATGAACAGCTCGCCGAGCGTCGTCCCCATTTCCTCCAAGATCGCATGAAACGGTACGTGCCGCAGCGACAACTCGCACAAAATCGCACCGAGCGCATACACCTGCGCAGGTCGCGCCATCGCGTGCCCGCCGGCCAGGACTTCGGGTGCGCGCGTCGCAATCGCACACTCGCCGTAGTTCAGAACCGGGACGCTAAAGTCACGAACGTTGCGGCCATAATCAAGCACGTCGAGCTTACACACGAGGTCGCGGGAGACCAGGACGCTCTTGGCCGTCAAGTGTTGGTGCATCGTCGTCGAGCGATGTGTTGTTGTCGCTGTTGTTGTTGTATGGACAAACGCCAGTGCGCCACAAATGTCGCTGCTCATGCGGACGCGGTCGTGCCACGGGAGGTCGATCTTCGGGTTCCGTACGACCGATCGCAACGACCCATGGGCCATGTACTCGACGACGATCAACAGATCGTCCAGTGCAGTCATGCTCGTGCCCACAAGCGTCACGATGTTGCGATGGCGAAACGGCACGTAGCTCGCAACGATCCGATTCACTTCGCGCATCGAGATGTGGAGCGACCGCAAGCTCAAGCGCATCGCAACGACCGACACGTCGCGAAATGCGCCTTTCCGGAGGCCGTGGACACCGAGTTTCCGGCCCAAGTGGATCACGTCGCGCCCCAAGTCGAGGTCCGCAACGACCGATAACGTTGTGCTCGTCTGGTGACGCACTGCGTTGTTTGCAATCGATAAAGCGTTGTCGTTTTTGCGTCGTGGATGCTTTGACGCCGCAGTCGACGATGCGTCGGCCAGCATCGCAGTCGTCCCAGTCGCTGTCGGCGACGATGTGTCGAGTTTCGTCGGCGACAGCAGCACGTCCGAGTGTTCGTAAAAGCTCGCGCGCGTGTTGTCACTCGTGGCTTTTGTATGGCTGCTGCCAGTTGGATGCTTGTGGTGATTGTGATAGTGACGGCGGTAGAGAACGGAGGCGATTGCAACGATCACGACGCCGCCGATCGACAAAATCGCAATCATGGAGGTTGTGAGTTTACTGGACGTTGCGCTGCTGTCGCTCGTGCCACCGACGGGTCCAGCGGTGTCTTGCGGCGGGGCGCGGCCGATATTGCTGCCGTCGTTATCGCCTATCTTCGTCGGATCGATTCGACGAAACGTCAGGTCTACATACGAGGCATACTCGGTAAGTTTTTGGCGTAGCGCAGCGCACGCAACCGCGAGAGAGAGAGAGAGAGAGAGAGAGAGAGCTGCATAGAAAGCAAAGCGCAACGCAGCACCTGGCGCACCTGAGACGCAGATCGGGATGTTTTTGTACTCGGTCGGTTTGTCGCAGCTGCTATCGGCTGCGGACGTTGCTGCATTGGCAGTCGTCGCAACGGGCATCGGACCATAAGCTTCGTTCGTCGCAGTGGTTGCTTTGCTACTTGCATTTGTCGATGTCCAGTTGCGGACAAACTTGTTGTTGTTGAACGTAATGTTTGGAATGCGCTGCAACGCCGCGAGTTCAATCGACGTGAGCATCACGGGCTGTTTGATCTGGTTGTTCTCCAAGATGCTTTAGGATTTTAGAATGTGCGTGACGCACGTGAGTAGAGATAATGAGGAATCCATCCGATAGAAACTAGATGACGCACAGTGTCGTCAGTGGTGTCTCGAGCGTGAGCAATAACTTGGGGAACGACGTCAAATTGGAACCGCGAAAGATGCTGCGATGAGCAAGTGGTGGCAGAGAGACAGAAAGCGTCAGTTGACTGGAGGACAGTAAAGGACGCAGACAACAACAACGGCGTACGCTTCCGTGATCTTCACTGTCGGTGCGACTGCAAACGACGGGACCGTACAGAGCTCAAACGCCCTGTGGAGTTACATTCGAACAACACAAGATGGTGCGTCAGTCTCATACAAGCCCTTGCGTCAAGATTTCCTTGATCCAAGAGCCGAGAAGCTGCACACAAAACGCACAGTTGCTGGAGTGTCGCTGTTGGTGCGAGCCACGTGTTGTCGTCGATTGTCACGTCGAACCGCACGAAGCTCCTATGGATCGATATATTAAAAAAATATGATTAGTAGTAGTACAAATATTCACAGCATCAACTATAAAAATAGAGAATCTCCGATCATACAACCACCAGTAACAACACGTACAAACTCTGGAGCTTATCAAAGCCACTGAGTGCGTTCTCTGTCAACACGAGCGCTGGTCCGTAGCGCCACTGCGCGGTGCTGTGCTCGAACGCGAGCGCCTCGACGCTGCTCCCACTGAACTGCGGCGGCTGAAACGACACGTGCAATTGGAGCTGCGTGAGCGCTGGTACAACGGCTTGTAGCTGCGGCTCGAGCGCTGCGAGGCTCGTGTCCCAGCTGGTGAGCTTCCACACAGTTGCCGCGGTCTCGAGCGTCTGGATCGTGCCCATGGACTTGGGCGGCGAGTCGCGCATCTGCATGATCTCGATGTTCGTGCTTGTTGCGTTCGAAGTGGCACTAGACTGGAGCACAAATTGTGCGTTGTCTGCTGCTGCTGGCAACATCTGCGGTGCCATTGCGGTCCCTGGCAGCTGTGCCGCAGCGTGCGCGCTTGGTGGCAGCGTAGCAGCGACAAGTGCAGCTGCGACCCAGAGCGCGCTCATGTGGCGCTGTCTCCGTCGCGACCCAGTGCCGCTCGACGTGTGTTGCTGCTGTGGTTGGGGCGGTCGCTGGTCGACCATTATACTTGGTGAGTCTGCCGCTGTCGCGCGCGCGTGCTTGTTGAGACGAGCTGATGTTGGGCGGAGAAGGTCACGAGAGGCACACAGACACACGCAATGGATCGCTCGCTCGATCGTGCACTTGGACGTGAGCACTCACCGCGTCGTGCTGTGTCGTTGACGCGATTGTCTTCTTCGTCTTTCGTACACGGAGCTTCGTGTTGTGTGGGTTGTGTGGCTCGTTGAACCCTAAGACAGCTGACCGCAAAACAAAGTCAGCACAAAGTAGAATCGACTTGCGCAATGTATGGGCTCAAAAACACTTTCCTATCGGCAAGTATGGCTCACAGGGATTCGCTCTTTCTATTCGCGTTTGTAAGGAGCTGCGAGAATGTGATATTTACGCGGGATAGGGCTAACATCACACAACTGGCCAGAAACAAGCCATACAGGAAATCGCACAACATCAAAAATATGTGATCAATTCGAGCCAATATAATACAGCACTGCAAGATTTAGCTCAAATAGTGATCAAACAAACGCCCGATGATAGCATTCGATTGATGTGCGAACGGCTAGGACTGCGTACCTACGCTCGCGCAAGCCACACAATCGACACGAGCCTTAGTTTCTCGCGCTTATAGTGCTTTGTTAGGTTGTCCATTTCATCACCCTCTTTTGGATGCAGCCGCACGCTCGTCAATGATTTATATATCAAAAGCAACACGAATACCTCATTCAAGTCCCAACTTTTCTCTAAAACACAGTGTAAATCAACCCTGTGTGGTAGTTTGTAGCCTTTTGAAGCATATCAAAAGTAAAATCAGGGCCCTTTGCATGGCTGACAGTTGCCCGCTATTTCCTGTTTTGTGAAATAATCTAAAACAAATTATTGTTTTCGAATATTTGCGTGCACGGAATACAATTTTGAGCGTCAGCACGAGACAAAGTATATGAATTATGACAACAACGATTAATATGTATCACGCCATGCCTTAAAGGGCTGACTGGTGGTCTATATGTACTGAACCGTGGGCGGATACTAAATAGTGTGGTGAATAGCATTTACGATATACCTAGGGCAACAAAAATGCACGCAAATCCGAAAGTACACCTGTCCAGTTGTTGTTGTGATGACATAAATATTAATTCAAAAATATATATTATAAAAGCAGGAAATGTGTAAATCAAAGCAACTGAAATGAATAATCAATATATACTCCTTTCTTTATGCAGATTTACAAGTTCCCGACCTGAAATAATCTGCGCCCAAAAAGTATTGCTAAAACTATACAATAGTGCTTTAGTTGCTGAACAAAGAATGACAACTAATGATAAAGACAAACAATATTATACAAATAATTATAGCAAGGATACTGAGACAGGTAGCTTACACTCTAAAAATATATGTTGTGCTGCGCGAATCGACCATGTACAATAAATGTGGACCCTAAATACTGATATTCTCACGATATTAAAGTCCAAATCAAAAACCATTAAAATTGATTACATTTTAAATATGCAATTACTCAACTCTACTTTCCTGCCTTAGTTCATTCTGAACCGGTATAATCAGAACAATATCTGTAACAGTGGCATATACTATAACGGAAAATTCGGTATGACAAACACAATAAACATTGACTCCATTCGATATTTATATCACTAAATTTTACTACATGTATACAGCTGTGCTGTAATTGAATCGTTATTTCATTTCCGATTGTATATCACATAGTTAATACTATATCGTTAAGTACAATATTTTGAGTTGTATTGATATTCAGGAGCAACTTCATATTGTATATTCCTTTATGTGCATTGTTACAACATACAAGCTATATGAATGTCCACGAGCTAGCGGTCGGTTTTGTTTTTTGTGCCGAAGTTGTAGATTCTTTATATAGAGAGTTCGTGCTTTTATACAATGTTATTGCTTAGTGCATATGAAAAGAAAACATATGATTTTGTCAATAGTGACAATCCATCAATGCGTTCAAAACTATGTATCGCATTTATCTTTTGCCGTACAAATAGATAGGTTCAAATGATAATGACAAGATGTAACGATAAAACTAAAGTAAATACTATAGTAGGTGAAATGAAGTTTGATTGTGAAATAGATTATCACTACTGGCTTAAACTATCATGGTACAATAAATTGTAGGATAACTGATTTCGTGGGGCGTGAGTGCACCGTGAGTATATAGCTCCCGGATATAGTCATTGTCTCTAATCGTTAATTAGAGTTTTAAACTAAAATGTGATATTTGTACTGCAATGACAACTCTGATTATTTTGTGATAGAGCTGTCGTGCAATATACCTCAATTGTGGTATAGATACTTTAATATCATTAAAATATGCAATCATCGACAATACGGCATAGCAAATGTTAGCGGCTAAACTTAGGGATTATGATTGGTCAATAACATACATAACATCGTATTCGTCGTTCATAAGTAGCAGTGGACAGCTCGTGCATTAGAAATTTCTTTCTTATAGTGGTCAAAACAATTGGTATGTTAACACACATACCATGATATTCGCCGTTCAAATGTAGCAGTAGACAACCTATTCATAAGAAATTACTTTCGTATAGTGGATAAATATACTGGAAAGTCTATGTGCAGCATTTCTATATCATGAATATACATATGATATATCATGAAACGTATATTATTACATCTTGTGCAAAACTAATCATAATTTTACTTCGTTATTACAAGTACAACAATATTTGCTGCTATTCGTTTATCGTTACAACATGTTAAAGTGAAAAAATTGTATTTTCTTCATGAAAGGTTATTCAATTCAGTTGTGTCTCTGCGAGTATTGTACAATTAGTTTCTATTTGTTAACCGTACTACTATACAGTGGCTTCTACTTTTGGCGGGTGTTACAACTGAAGTTTGTCTGTGCACAGAGTGAATATTTCTTGTCAGTTTGAAGACTCGAATCTTTCCCAAAAACACTATTGGGCTGTGTACTGGTATTCACCAAATCAACTTTTCATATCCAAGATTGTTGCTGTTTTTGATGTTTAGAGATACACAACTTAACATTGTTAGAATGTCAGCTCTGTATGTAGCAATATATTTCTTGTATGTTTCATAATTTGAGAGTCGCTGCGTATTGAATCACTCAATCTTATTTTACTTACCGCTTAAGGCGTATCGTTAATAAGGGAGTACTAGCGATCAATAATAATAGCAATAGACAAAAATGACAAATTTTCGGCAACATGATTAGATTATCAAATTCTTTTTTTGGCTCTATCAATCATTCTCTCTGTCACCTGATGATGGAGAGTAAATGGTAGCCGATATCTCAGAATTTCAAGGCAAACCTCTTACAACAAAAGCAAAATATGAGCTTACCTTACGTGATTAAAGAAATTCAACCGCACACGAGTTGTCACTAAATTTACCATTATTAATAAGTGACTACCATTAATAAATTTATTGTAGCGCATACTACAGCAAATATGTATGCTTTCCATGATGTTTCGGTTTACTTAAAGTACATACAAGGGTCAATTTCGCATTGCAAGTACTCAAACTTGGTCAAAAGAATTAATTGTTATGATACTCAGATAATATTGCATACTTTTATCATTAAAACATCTGAGAGACAGTTACTAGTTCAGCTTTAGCCTATCTACAGCAGTAGTAAAATAGCTATTGAAAATGCGAGCACAGTATTTGCTATGTATATCTCAGAATGTGATTGGGATATATTCGTTGTATTTGATCAACGTCTATTAATCTAATCCAGCTAACAGCTTGTAAACTTTACTCTATCCTAGCCATTTAAGCTGGTTCGTTACAGCACCTACGTATATGATATGTCAAACAAGATTCAATGTTTTGAGTCAAACAAGTTTTAATGTTTTGAGTCAACCGTGTTCTGCTATAGCACATCAAATTTGATTTGAATATTGCAATATTATTTCATTTTTGCTTGAAATATCTATCGGGCGTAAAATACACAAAATACACATATAGGGCACAAGGAGTATTTTCTCTACGCCTATAACACGCAGTGAATACCCAAATAGTAAGATTGTTCTTGAAGCATTTGTAAGGAAATTACAAAATGCAATTAGGAAACTTTTACATTGCTGAGAACTATCATTTTTCAAATACAATACACTCCCTATGTCAATGAAGACATGCAACTGATCAGAGTAGTATGGTTGTTATACGTGCATGAACCGTTTTTAATGGGAGCGTACAATACCATCCAACAAATACATCGTTCAGAGATTCTAGATATTTTCTGCAAATTATGTAAAAGTGACCATATTACAGAGGCTTTCTAATTAATATTTTTAGCGAATGAAAAAACACAAAGCACACCCGAGCAAAAATACTTACAGCCAAACATACATATATCATGTGTATCTGCTAGCGTCGATATTATGTTGCTATAATAAGAACTATATTTGTTGCCTATGTAGTTATCCGGTTCGATTGCAGTGTGTAATTCAAAACATACTAGATTTTGTATTTTTTACTGTCCACGATATAAATTGCATAAATTGCATTTTGTGTAGGCTATCAGTAAGAATACACTTTGTCGAATTATGACGTTGCCAAATATTTGCGTCAGTACATAAGGACACAACTTCGTATTTGGAACGGTTAAGGGCAAAAGTGTTGTAAACTATAACTTTTCAGAATGGAGTTATTAGTAGCAAACGAGATAGACAACATCATATTTGCTAAAGAAATCTGTCGTTATCTCAGTGGATGTCATTTTAATAAACCTCTATTGAGTAGTTTATTGTAAGTCAAGAACCTATCTGTGTGAAGTACAAGCGAGTTGCCCTTAATAATTTGTGTTACATGAATCCTCGAAAGTTCAAATCCTGCAGATGAATACTCTACATCACACCAAATATTTGTCGGAATAAGCGCATTGAATGTGACAGCATATGAAAAGCCCATTGAAGTATATTCGAAATCTGGATTCGTTTTGTAAGACAAATGTTGCATTTACTATTTACACAGCAACTGTATGTGTGCAGTCACCCGCATGCAAGTAAATTCAGTGTATAGAGTCTGGATGTACGGATACGACAGGTGACTGTAACACGGTGTGTTAGTTGTCATACTATCTCACAAATTGTATTCACAATTATCAGCGGTTGTTCAGCATGTGACTTCTTTTAGGCAAATTGTAAATCATGCAGCAAAATGAAGTCATAATCGCTTCGTTTTGTCTGACGTACCAACAAGCGCGTGCTAATACTCCTAAAAGGTGCATTATTACAATATCGAGTCAAAGTATCTACCTAAATAGTAACCACACGCACATTTTGCTTTCTCATGCTGTTTCGTTCTATTTATATTTCTAAATTAGTTTTACGAATGTATATATATTTATAAATTTAGTACTATTGTATTGTAATCACAAAGAATTTAGATATGCATTTGTTAGAGTAATTTGTAGTACGATTGGATAGTATATCATACCACAGTGATGTTATAGATTGCCATTTTACTAAGAATTTCGTATTAGACTTTGCAATGTATCATATTTATATAAAGTTAAGTCTGACAATATACATGTATGTAGTTTTTATTTCTTAACATTCTTATTATCTACAACACAACGTATGGGTAGTATAACTAAAGTATTTACGTGCATTCTCCAAAATTAAGCAGCCATGTGTTACACTTTTGGTAGTTGTGACTAAATCCCTGTAATCTTGTTTTAGTATAACAACGGCATAAAGGTTGCAAGTCTCGCCAGCATATCTCGCCTAATAACTTATTGGTATTTTATTTGGTGTATTTTTATCTCGAGCGACCGAAAAGCTTTTAGCAATTTCATGAATGGTATGCCTACAAAGGAGTAAAGAAAAACATTACAAACCCGCACAATAGTAATTAGTATTTATTCAAATAGACGACTTATGCATATTGAAACCGAAATCACAAAGTGAATGAATCAGGTGTCGTACGCTATCCAATGTCGAACAAGTAGATGTTAGAAATCAATCAATGATCATTTACATAACAGTACACTATATACTGTAGCAGCGCGATACTTGACATACAGTTTCAAATACATCGTCAAATCGGATCACATCGCACCAAACATTGACAGAGCAATATTGTACGCTATGTTGATAATTTGCAACGCCGATAAATGTAAAATATTTATAATTGAAATGAAGCGCTATCCGTAGGACGAGTAGAAAGATTTATTGAAGCCAAATGTTCTGCGTGAGTGTTTAACGTATAACAATTTCATGTCGGCGAGACGAAGATGGACACAAATATTTGAGATTTGAGAAATATATATCGTCGTTGTGCAATCAAACCGCATGCCTCCACTATGACCTGCAATACACATACGTACAAGTCCGATTGCACGCGCCAAAACTGCGGAACGGAAACACGTAACACATTACATATGGATCACTAGTGCTGCACTATAGGTTGCACATTCTTTCTGATCAGTTTGTTCACGGTTTCGCTGAGAACGATCGTGGCTCGCTATGTCATCAATTGGCGCAATCCTTTTTTATCTTTATGTATTTGCTTTCTTGCACAACACCATTACAAGGCTTTTTAGTATTGGACGTCAGGCGATTGAAACCGTATTGTGCATATAAATTTTACTACCGCGACTACGTCACACATGCAAGTGTAATACTCTTTGCATTTCCAGAATGTACCTAGTCATAAAGTATACTATGACTACTTTTATAGCATTGTTTCCATAACAACAATTGCACTGGACATAAAGTGGTTAAGCACAACAACTACGTCTTTTCCTTTAACATACGCACATTTACTTTATAAGTACTCATAGTGAGCTGCAGCCGTGAACGGATGTGTGTAGCCAACCAGAGTGACATTTAGTTTCAATGCCGCCATTAAGCAGCGCATACATCATAACTGAAGAGGGTTTTTATGTACTCAAACGGTTTAGTATTCTTTATGATAATACCTGCCAATTGATTTCCATTTCTTCTGAAGTCAACTCCAACCCTAAAATAAACATCAATATAGACTAACATGTCACAAAAACCCAGTATAAAAAGTAATGACCAGCTACAACACTTTTACCTCCAACTAACACGTACATTAATAACATCTATTCAGCTTTACATGTAGAGGTAGAAAAGATTCATAGCTTTGTGTAAACTATATTGTTCTGTCGACTCGAAAATATTATTTTTGCGCTTATTATATGTTTGCCCAGAATACAAAAGTCTTAACCCCAACTTTCATGTAGTGTATAAATTGATCTGGGAATGATGTCGTCATGTGTTACAAACAGTTTGCATGAATTCGTCTACAAACTCATCATTGTTGGCGTGTGTTGAGTCGATTATGATTGTTTAATGTATATAGAAACGCGCTTTTATTTGATTAAATTAATAGCAATATTCATTATATGTGCAGGTCACACTTGAAAGGGACGCATATGCATATGTATGGTTTCAGCACAAATATGTTGATATATATCTTAGTGCGTCACTAGGTACTGGTCATTATAATGTACGATCTTAAAGGTACTTGCTAATCTAAATTATTTGTGAATGCAACCACAATAAAGCTATAAAGTCGTTTTCTATTCAAAAAGCAATTAATGTATTGACGGTCCTTTAAGACGATCTACTCTGTTTATCTTTCAGTTTAGTTATCCGAATATAATTTTCAGCTTCGCACTTGTTATCCGCACCCAGTCATTGCGACAATAAAATTTAGATTTATTGCCGGTATCACATATCTAAACCTCTGTCCCTGTTGATCATGTTGCTCATTCTTGATATCGTACTACTATTATAATAGCATACTTTGTATGACTTGTACGGTATCGACGTGTCGTACAGCTATTGCTATTGTATAAGTCGCCAAACATTCGACGTATACCTATTACTTAGGTCTTTATACATGTCATCAACATATACTTGATGACTCCATGGATTACAGGTTATTGGGGGAGTCACTATTTATGGGAGATAGTATGATGTGCACGCCGTTTTTGGTCGTTCTTGGTAGTACATCTATTCATACTTGATTTATTGGTTTTTCTCATCTTTGGCCTATCAATCTTTTCCCTGTATCGGTTTTAGTGATGAGGTGTGTTTGGTAAAGCCAAAAATGACCCCTGCTATTATAATATTTTTGAATTTTAAGACTAATGCACCTAAACTTCAGGCAGCATACTACAGGTAAACAAATGCATGCATTAATTTGGGCTTTAGTAATTTAAAAGGTACCTTTTGTGCTGAATACTCACAATGCAAAAGTAAGCTATTGATGAAAAATGCCAGGCAGTTTGACACGATATTGATTCAAGGCGTTTTGTGAAACGCGCTCCGCACTGTAATTTTTCGTAGCAAACACAACATTCGAAAAAATGCAACCATGTTAGTGTAAGGTCAGATGATTGCCATTGTTTTGCAACGCACGCGTAATGCACATACCGCTTCGTTATTGTACGAGATCGACATGCGAGTACATGTTTCGTTGATTGGAACATTGCTGGTGACTAAATTTGCTCCCATTTTGAATTCGCTTGACCTTAACACAATTCGACAGGTCAATGACCATGTACATGCGTGCGAAGAGTAAGGCAATTTGTTAAGGATGGTATTGTGCAGTCGGTGATATACATTCGCGCCGGTGTTTTCTTTACGATGTTGAAGTTACCCGCTGCCTGGTGAGAAAAAGGAAGATGTGCGGTGTCGATAAATAATAGTGAGATTTTCAAATTGTAGATAAGTCAGCAGTAGTAGGATATTTAAAGTTTGCCACATATTTACGGAAGTTAGAATTTTGACCAAATGAATTTACATTGTCAGCCAATGATTTTAAGTTATGTAGAAGAACTTGTTAACAAACATATCTGGCTATAAAATTCGCATAGTCAAGCTATACCGCTTGCGGTGTGCGTGAAACTACAGCAATACGTGCGTTCCAAAATACTGTGTTTGCTCCTCTTCATCGGTGATTGTTAGATATGTAATTGTGTAGGTTTTCCATGAATTTGGTATGTAATGACATGGTATTCCGATTTACACGACAATTCACTTTTTTTCCTATCCATCGTTATTGCACGTATATGTGTGTACATTCGAATGTGTTTCAATCTCATTATTTGTTGGCGCGTCATGGTCAAATGTGAGTGCTCAGCAACAACGGGTTAGTAAGTCTGTGAAGCTCGAAGTCGATTCATGGATTGTTTGTGTGTTGTGCGATTGATATGTAAGTTGCGCATACGGAAATGATTACAGACAACTTACACTTGGAGTACCATTTAAAACCGTGATTTTGGGTTTGTTCTGATAATCAAATTACAGCTGAAGAGCACTTTATATTAAATGCTCTTGAATAACTTAGGACATATTGAACGATAACCCTATATGTACATAATATGTAGCATGTTTTACACAATATTAATCATTATCGGCAGTTTGATTAACAAAACGAGATGTATTTCTGACGTCGTATATAACGTAGTACAATATGTTCTTTGTATATTTGCAATTTTACAAAGTAATTTCGGCCAAAAAGATTTTCATTTCATACTCTTATGTTCCATAACTGCGGTAATCTGATTTTTTGTATGTTGATTCTGTTCCAAAGTCTCGTGCTTTGTAACGTGATTTTCCACCGCTGTAGGTTCTACGTGTGTGAGTCGTCAGTATGTGGTTTTTGATTTGCGGAAACACTACCATAGAGAAAACTAGCTGTGACAATTTGTTTGAATGATGCACCGTGTATTCTTTTTTATACCCACCTTGATCACTATGACGCGAAACCCATTCAAATGTCAGCAAAAGAAATTGGTATTTACATTTCGTGACGTTTTTATTGAGACTTGCTTGATCTCGCAATTTATATAGCCACGCGCCTTACTGCATCTGCAGAATCTGCCAACTTCCCATATGTTTTCGGCTGAATAAATAATGCATAAAACGTTTGGCTTGAATATATATATAGAATGGAGGTAAGACGATTATTGCAATAGCATGTATTTGTAGAGTGTTACACTGTAGTGTACTTTGCAACTATAGTTAACATACATATTTCATGCATTTTATAGCACAAGACCTGTTGTATACACCGCAGTGCGAAGTATTCTCCTATTTTGTTTGACATGGCTTATACTACTACGTCATACATGTAGATATCTCATAGTTATATTTCAGTTAGACGTATGGTAGCGTAGTTAACGTTGTACAATAGAAGTCAAATATTAGTATTGCTATATATTTTACCAGTAGCGTATATGTTTATCAAAACAAGTTTACTAAACGTTGTTGCGTGCCTATGACTTATCGCTTTTTGCCACAAGATACACCCTACCCTACCATATGTATAACTATTGCGGGTATTCATGGAGAAATGAAACCAATATACAACTTCCGTTTCTGTACCAACGCACAAGCACTTTTAACTTTTTACTCGTTTGTGCGTCATTGCAATATGAAGGCATAATCAAGTTTCGAGTGCTTCCACATACACACAAATACCAAAATGTGTAATACCACGAATAGTTGTACTCGCTTCGTCCAATCTTGGAGTATCCCCGTTTAGCAGTGAGAACGGTTCACGTGGCAATAATATATCGTATATTAACTTGCAGGGACCGAGTATCGGAAAGTACATAGATATACAGAACCATCCATACGACACTTGGTTCGACGCAAAGCGCGCCGCTCGCGTCGGTGGTGACGGCGAGAGTGTCGGTAGCGGCTCGGCACTGTCGCAGCTGCCGCGGGCTCGCTAAGCACTCATAGTCGTTCGTCGCGTCACTCATTGCCAAAGCCTTGCTGTCGATGTTGCTCGATGATTTTTGACCTGAGTTTGATCGGATCTGTTTAACCTTCCCGCCACCAAAATTATATTTTGTGCTACTTTTATATTTATTGATAAGACACTTTTTCGTGAAGCAAGCAATGGCTATTCGTGCATGAGGAGGAGCAATCGACAACAATGGCGGCGACTACGATCGAGCCGATGCTGCAAGGCGGCGTTGCAGCACCACCAGTGGCAGTTCCTGCAGTGGTAGCGGTACATCCACACGCACTGGCAGCACAGTGCCTCGATCACATCGCGCTGGAAGGACGCGCGGGCGTCGCAGTTGCTGCACTGTTGAACGCAGTCGATCCGCGCAACGACGTCGGGCTGCGTCGCCAACTCTGGCGATTGCTGCAGCGTCAGCACGCGCTCGGTGTCCTGCAGTTTTTTGATAACGCGAGATGCGATAGCAACGACACTCTGCAGCCGCTTGCTGCTCTTGCAACGGACAGTGCACAAGCGCACATTGGCAAGAAGCGCAAGCGACCTGTCGGTGCTGCCACGACACACCAACCACTCGCGACGAACGGCGATCCGCACATCGAAACGAATGGCGCAAGCACTGCACCGAGCAGCGGTATCGACAATGTCGTGCAACAGCAGCAGCAGCCGTTGCTGCGATCCACAGACGCACATTGCGACAACACAAACAACGCATCCATACAGCAGCATAGCGCTGCACAGCCTCCACCATCCACCGACCTTCCAGCAGCAGCTATGGACCCGATTCGCGCGACAAAGCGCATTGCAACGAACCAGCGCACGTCTGCAGCCGCCACCAGTGCTACGACTATCGACCAGGACACAAACACTACGTTCATTGACCAAAACGACGGCGCACCCCTCGTTGCGATCGCAAGCGCAACGCTCCACGCCATGTCACTCGACGATGCGCTCGCTCGTCCTACTGCTACAAACCGAGCGACGCTCGTCGTCGTTGCGTGCCACGCACTGCGCTTGCGGGCGCTGAACGTCGGCGCGACGACTGGACTCGCGCGCGAGCACATGGCGATTTTGGAGGCCGTCGGTCGGACGCGCGAACGCGGCGTGACGATCACAGATCTTGCTATTGCGATCGCGACGCTCGACCACGTCGCGTCGACCACGCTGTCGCGCCCCACGAAGCAAAAGTCGTCGACGACAGCCGTCAAGCGCCTTCACAGTGCACTCGATACGTTAATATCAAACAACCTCGTGGTCAAGCGCATGTTGATCGTCACGCGTCCGACGATGCGTCGCCTCAATATCGTCCACCTTCCACGCTTTGCGAGTGCATTTACACCTGCGATGTTTGACGCACGCGCTGAGTTCGAGTCCGACGACATGAGCAAAAAGATCTTGTGTGCGGCTGCTGAGTCGTACGTCGCAGCGGTTCCAGGCCAGTCGTGCGTCTTGGCGGACTTGGGGCGTGATTTACAGTTGACGAAGCGACACTTGGAGGTGTTGCGCGGCCACGTGCTCCAGGAAGCGAAGCGCGACGACCCGACGCGGTTGGAACTGTTCCAAGCGGTTTTGCGCCCAACGAAGAAGAACGCGATGGAGCCCAAGATCTTGAATTGCATTCGGTTCAAACCACGTGGCATTATCGACCATAGCGACGACGCGGACGCTGGAACAGGAGGAAGCACGACGCGCCGTCGGTCAGGGATCGTAATGGAGTTGGGGCTGCTCCATCAGATCTACAGTCTGATTGACGCAAGTGGACCCCACGGTGCAACGATCGTCGCAATGCGCCAAGTCATTGGGCTCCCAGGGAACAAACTGCCGTACAAATTAGTTGCGATCCTTGCAGGAACGTACGGCTTGCGCGCCGAGACGATCATCCAAGGCAAGAACAAAGCGTTTCGACTGTTTACGACGCCGTCGATTGCACAGATGCCGGCATCGCCATCGCGCCACGTGCCACTGCTGCTTACGGATGGCGCAGCAGCGGCTGCTGTGGATGCTACGAACGGCACCAGCGGTGATGTGTTCTCCGTGCGTGCGAATCTCGCATTGAAAGATGCGTTGGGGCCCGCGCTGTTGGAGGCCGAAGGGACGCGCGCGCGTCGTCGGACGCACATTCTCCATCGACTCGTGCGGGAGAAGATCATTAGCTTGTCGTCGTTGCGTGCGAGTGTGTTTACGATGGAGAAACATGTCGCTGAACTCGCAGAGAGCCAGCAACAACAGCAACAACGAGACGCGTCGACTACCCAGTCGTCTGCTGCCAGCGATGCTGCGCCTACAAATCCATCGTTGTCGCGCTTGCCGCCGCCGTCGTCTGCGGCCGTTGGGATCGTCGATCCCCGTTCGATCCAGCGCATTGCAGAAGAACTCGAGCGCGACGGCGCATTGCGTTTGCTCCAGTTGCCACTGCCGGCACGCAATGTCTCGACCAAGTTTCGTGCGCTCAAGTGCGTCGTGTTCCCTGGCTTTGAGCACGACGAGCTCTGCATCCAGCGCTTTGTGAAGCACTATTGTCGCGACGAGCGCATGCGTCGGATCTTACAGAATACGGAACCAAGTGCTGTGATTTGTTTACGCGCAGCTGGCGAGAGCGAGAGTGAGAATGAGGAGGATGACGAGGAAGAGGACGACGGCGAGGAGAAGAGCGCAATTGCGATGGACGTGGACGACGGTAGAGAGGACGGCGATTGTGTCGGACGTGACGCTGCTGCTGGAAAGGAGACGATAGCGACAGCGTTGACGCCACGTGGCAACAAGCGCAAGCGCCATGTGATCAACAGCAGCGCTTCCGCAACGACCGACGCGTCTTTTTCCACATCCGACCAGTCGACAAACGCATTAAGCAGCACGGCGCTCGTGATCATGCCTACGTCACTTGCATCGATCGCCTCGTCGGTTGCGACGGTGTCCGTGCCACCGATCAGCTACCGCATCCGTCGATTCAGTGGCCAGCAGACGAACGGTCTCCACGCACAGCAATATCGCGACCTCGGGTTTGCGTACGGCGTCATGTACCGCTGTAAGATCTTCCATGAGTTTCTATGGACGCACCTCCATACGACGAGCGGCGCCGCAGCTGCTGCGATTGCGACCAGCGATTTGACAGACGACGCGTCGTCCTCGGAAACGCCGACGAGCGACAGCGGCATCGTGTTCTCGCGCGAAGCAGTGCTGCATGCGATGCCGGTTGATCTGTACATCGCAGTGTTTAGTGGCGGCGACGTGTTGACGCCCCAGGAGTTTGCGCTCGCAACTGACGCCGTTGCGACGCACAAACGTTTCGATGAACTCGATCCAACGATCTGCCACAAGATCTGGAGCCACGAGAGCAAACGAACGGCGAAAGTGTTGGGAACGCTCACGGACTTGGGGCTGTTGTATCCCCACAAGATCGGCATGAAGAGCTTGCTGAAGATTTTGAGGGCAGGCTACTCGGACGGCCGCGACGGCGTCCTGTCACGCGCTTTGAAGGACAATGCACTCGGCGGACTCTTTTGTCTACACCACAACGCACAGATCGTCTTGGACGATCATGCGGCGACAACAACAATGCCATTGCAGCTACACAGTGTGGATGGTAACGATGGAGCGATCGATGCAGCAGCAGCAGCGCCACGCAGTGTGAACGACCTGTCGACGATCCGACTCGTTGGGACGACCGAAAAGCGCTATAGCTTTGCGCACGTGCTGCCGCTCCGGTTCGCGTTCGCGCGTGCGTGTGACGTTGCGCAATATTGGGAAGCGCTCGAGTGTCTGTGTCTCGAGACGATGGTCATGGACGTCGTAACGCCGCAGCGCCATGGCCCGAGTGTCTGTGAAGTCCCAAAGCCGGTCAAAACGCGCGCGCGACGCATGTTGCGGATCCTTGCGTGGATCTCGAAGAGCCAGAAGCCAACGCCGTCGTCGAAAGTGACGGGCGCTCGGAATCGACTCGCTACTGCGACTGCAACTGCTGCTATGGCGGGTAATGGACCGTTAACAGAGTCCAAGGAACGGCGCCACGGGATTGTCTCCAAGCCGTACATGCGCCGCTCGAAGAAGCGCGGCATGGAGCTACTGGCGAACGATGTGCCGCCGCGCTTCGAGGCCGATGCGACGCGCACGAAGAAGCAGCAGCAGCGTCTCGAACAAGTGCGTGCACGTCGACGCGCACAGCGACTGCTTGCCAAAGAGAACGACGACGCTGACGATGACGACGAGGAGCAAGACGACGACGACGACGTTCCGATCGTCCGGACGCGGAACAAAGCGTCGCCAACGGCGCTCGTGTGGAACGACGCGAGTGAGCGCCATTTGATCGAGCTCTTCCTTGCGAACTGCCGCAGTCGGTGGCACATTCCAGTGCCGCAAGGCTTGCAGCGCGATAACGAAAGCGTCGCGTTTCGGACACCCGCGCTGTCGCGCTCGGGGTTTGGGCTCGTGATGATCGCACGGACGCTTGGGAAACGTGGGATCGATGTCAAGAAGCGCTTGAAAGAGAAACTACTCGAACCGACCGTGAAGTTAGCGTTAGAGAGGACGAAGCGCGACGCTGCAGCGGCTGCACATGCGACGGGGAAGCTGGACGAAGAGCTGTTGATCGTCGCGTCCGTGCGACTCACTGCGCTCTTCCGCCGCGCGGTCATGATGGTCGTGTCACCGCCGCTCGAGTACCACCCGTTGGTCGCTGAGGAGCTCATTTCGTACTGGTCTGCGCGCGAGATCCGACTCGTGTGGCGCTACCTCTGGCTCAAGAACTGGATCGTGCGCGCCGCTGAGCGCGAGCGCGTGCGCGGGTATACGGCGAGTCAGCGGCTCCAGGATACGCTCAAGCTCACGACGCTGTCGTACCCACTCTGGCTCTTTCGCCAAGCCGCAGCGCACGAGAGCCTCGTAACGGCGACGCTCGAAGAGGAAGCAGCTGCTGCGGCGCGGACTTCGACGGCGGAAGCAGAAGCGCAGTCGTCGTCGCCACCCGAGCAACTGTTTGAAGCCGAGTTCCCCGTGAACGCGGCGCCGGGGTTGATTGCGCTGGAACTCGGCTACCAAGTGCTCGGTACGTGCTCGCTGCTTGCGACGCACGCGTCGTCGATGCTCGAGCCGGACGCGGGGCCGCAGACGCCTGTTGCTACTGTAGCTACAGCGCTGCCGCCACCCCGGCCACGGAAGCGTAGCCTTCGGTTCGTGCACTTCAAGAGCCTCGAGACGGGCATGGGCTTTGCAGCGCACCTTGCAAAGCACGTGGCGTTCCAGAAACCGTCGCTGTTCTTGGACAGCTGGCACGTCGAGACGCGTGCGCACGCCGTGACGCTCGACGACCCGACGCAGTTTGGAGCGTTCGAGGCGTTCTCGACCGCAGCAACGATGCCAGTGATCGCAGTCGAGGAGATGGAGGACGAGATGAAAAAACAGCAGCAGCGGCCGCATAAGCGCCGCAAGCGCACAGCTGCGGGCGATGCTGCAGCCGACAAAGCAAAGGACGACGAGCGACGTGCGCAGGCTGTCATTGCGCTCGTACGCGCCAGTGGCGACGCTGGCGTTACGTTCGATCAGTTGCAGTGTCAATTTGAGAGCCAGCAGCAGCCGCATTCGAGCGCCAGTCGCGCCAGTCGGAGTCGCACCGCGCTCACGCAGTGTGTCGATGCACTTGTCGATGCAGGCGATTTGCTCTATGTGAACGCGTACGCGGACCAGCGCTACGTTACGAAGGAGCACGGCGACGTCTGGCTCCTGCGACCGTTCACGCTCGTGCCGTCGTCGGCGTCGTATTTGCAGAGCCCGACAGTCGCACCGCCGCCGCCGCGCGTCGTGTTTGACGGCGACGCCGATACGCTGTCGTTCCCGTGGCTCAAGATGGATGGCAGTACGAACTACAAGTTTCTGTTCTCGCTCCAGCGCAAGATCCTGGCGCTCGTGATCGCATCGCCAGGCATTGCGGAGCCGACGGTGTTCCGGAAGCTCGATCGGCTCTTGACGCTCCAAGATACGCGCGAAGTGCTCGCGCTGCTCGTTGACGAAGGGCTTTTGTATATGCGCGGTGCGCGCGTGCGGTCTCCGACGGCGTCAGGTACGACGCTCTTTCGCAAGAGTTCGCACCGCACGCGATGTGGCACGGACGCAATCGTGCACCTCACGGGCCACGCACTTGCGGTCGACCGGCGCAAGTTTACGGTCCACTACTTTCCACACATTGAGTGCATCCAGCGCTTTGGCGCGATCGTTCAGGACCACGAACACGACGTGCCGCTCGAGTTGCGGCGCTCGGCGCAGTGGCTACAATAGGTGTGGAGTTTGTGCGTAGTCGAGACAGAATGCAATGAAAGTTCGCATCGAGGTGTATCGCAAATCAGATGCATTGACCCTACCATCGAGTTACGTGCATGCGCTTCTGGACATGACGTCACTACATGTGTGCGTATTTGTCGCTACTACACCCACAAGGGTTGATGGTGCCACTACAGCTGCGAGCTCTGGTGTCAGCCTACCCACAGGGATTGAAAAAAATACATTACAGTACGAGGACGTTCAACTGCCTCGATTTGTCAGTACAGTACAGTGTACAAATATTTAGTCGCGCCTGAATATCAGGCAAACGATTGCGCAAGAGGACGAACGCATTGCGTCCTTCGAGCACGCTTCGCTTCATCACATTCGCGTATTGGCAGCCCCGCTCACACACAAGCTCGATCGCTCGACACGCAGCTTCATACGTACACACTCGCTCGTCGTCAGTCTCTCTACTACAACACGCACACGATGGAGATCTTTCAGGACGGCGAGCTCGAAGAAGCGGTGCGTCTGTCGTGTTTTGCAAAACAAACACATCCACGCACATGTGCTCGTCTGTGCGCCAATATACTAACACATCTCGCACATTGCGTCCTACCAACGCACATTAACATGCACTCCCAACCAAACGCAGATGCGCAAGAGCGACAGAATGCAGGCAAACGGCCTTGCAAGTTGGTGGCGGCTCTTCAACGAGTCGTACGAGGAGCTCATTCAATCGATCACGAACCCGGTGCGTGCGACCTACAACGTCGCAGACTTGGGTGAAACGTCGTTCCTCGTCACACCCACGACGGGCGCTGCGCCATTTGCAGCCGTGCGCGACGACCTGGAGCTCGTGAATGCGCGTGGCGAAAAACTCGCGTGTAGCTTCTGGCACCGCCGCGTCGACGCTCCCGCCACACTCAGCAGGTGTGGCAGCGTCTCGCTGCCATCGTCACCGACTGCTGTTGCGTCGCCGCAGTGGCACAGCAGCTACACGACACACCGCAGTAGCATCGACAACAGCAGCTTTGGCGCAATCGACACGGCGTTCGAGCACGCACCAGCAGCACAGGCTGCTGCAGCGGCGCCGCCGTGCATTCTGTACCTCCACGACCTGTCGTCGTCCCGAAAAGAGTGCGTGTACTTGCGCGACGCAGTCCTCACAGCGGGCTTTTCGCTCTTTGCGCTCGATCTGTCGGGCTCCGGGTGCTCGGACGGCGCACGCGTGTCGTTCGGGCACTTGGAACAGCTCGACGTCCGCGCTGCGCTCGATCATCTGTTTGCCACTGGCAAAGCGTCGCGCGTCGGCATTTGGGGCCGTGGCATCGGTGGCGCCGCAGCGCTGCTGCATCTCCGTGCAGCGTCGTCGCTGAGCTACCGCAGCCTCGTGCTCACAAAGCCACAGGCGCTTGCGCTCGACATGGTCGACGACGCAGCGACCGGGCAGCTGCTGTGCGTTCGGCCGTCGTCGCTTCGATTGCCGTGGCGTCTGACGCGTGCCGACGTCAGCAACGGCGACTTTGTCTTGCTGTCGATCGACAACGTCAGCGTGCGTGGACTGAGCGCCACGGAGTGCGTCCAGCGCATGCGAGGCGCACCGGCGGACCATCGACTGCGCCTCGCAGGCTACGCGACCAAGACGCGCGACGGTACGTGGCGTCTAGCGATCCATCTGTTTGGTTCAGGAATGCTGGACGATTGGAGTAACCGACTGGCTCTCTCTCTCCTCTCTCTCCCTCTCTCTCTCTCACGTGTCCGCTAGACGAACTACAGACGTTCGTCGGCGGTTTGACGCTCGACTGTACGTTTGGCGACATGGAGCAAGTGATTAGCGACATGTTGTTGGAGATCAGCCTCAGTGCCCAGCGACGCGACCTCGTGTTTCCATCGGCGATGCTCACAGCAGGTACGTCTCGTGAACGGGCTCTGTCTGTCTCTCTGTCTGCATGCAACACTGACGCTCTGTCGATCCACACACAGCTGCGAAGATCATCAGTCGCTCCGTGCGCAAATCCGGTGGCTACAGCCTTAGTGATGTGAACGTAATGGACGACGTTGGTGCGTTTCGCTACCCGAGTCTCTTTGTCTGTGCGACGAAGAAAGATTTCATCGCTCCATTGCATACGATCGCACTGTTTGATGCGTACGGCGGCCCGAAGACGCTCCATCAGTTCACGGGCGTCCATGACCAGAATCGCCCCCACGACGTCGTGGAGCGTGTCATGGACCACTTTACGAGCGTCGTAGCGACGCCAGCGACGTCAGCAGCAGCAGCAGCGCCACCATCGACAAATAAGAGCAAGTTGTCAGGACGCAAGTGAGGATGAAGATGGATGGAAGGAGAGAAGGAGAGAAGGAGAGAAGAAGGGAAGACGACGACATGAATAATTTATTTGTTTGAATCACAATGTTGCTGGTGTCTCGTCCTTGTAGGCTGCGTCGATCGACGCACGCACTATCATATGCGCCGCAGCGTCTGGAAGATGTCGCTTACAGGACTGACGACGCTCGTCGCATCCGCTTGGTTTGTGTGGTTGTTTTCGTCGTTGTCGGTATGATCGCTGCCCTTGCGATATGCGCAGATGCGAAACACATAGCACCCGAGGGGGCTGAGTCCCGAGATGACAGCAGTTGCGTCGCACAGCCCGCGCGCGACGACATGCCAGTTCGTTTGTAGTAGCGGGCTCACAACGTCGTCAGTCGTCGTGTAGGCGTTTGCTGTAGCAGTAGTAGCAGTCGCTGCTGCGACACGAAGACGCTCGACGTGCTGCATGTGGACGTCAAACAACAATGCAGGTTCACGGTCGGGGTCGTCGCTGCTCTGGCCGTCGCGCCACGCAAGCTGCAGCGAGAAGCTCGTGCGTGCGACACACGTTGGTGCAGTCGGCGCCACGAATGCTGTAGTATCCAAGCGTCAGTAGGTCGCAAGGCTGATGTGACATATCGACCACTAGACTCGTATGCACCTTTACGCTACGCAATTCTCATCCCCTCATTCTCATTCACAGACACGTACGATACGTCCAGATTGCGCCATCGTGCTCGTAGAACGCGCCGTCACCGAGTGCATTGCGCGCACGCACGCGAAAAGCGTAGGCACAGCCGCGCTGGAGCCGATCGACGGTCCACTGCTCGCAACAGTCGACAGCGATTGCAGTTGCAACGTCGATCCATCCATCACTGGTGCTACTGCTACTGCTAGCGTCCTTGCCGACAGCTCCACTACTTCTTATACACCGCTGCTGCAGCGCGTAGCTCTCGACAACGTGGCCGTTGCAGCGTGGGATGCGCCAACGTACAGTGATCGAGTGCGCCGTGCGGTCGAGGACGCAAAAGTCGATTGGCGGCTCGGGTGGCGCCGACGCAGTCGTCACGAGTGGTGTGCACGAGACGCTGTGGGCGTCGCCCCAGCCACTTCTTACGAAGTGCGGCACGACGCGAAAGCTGTACGCTGTCGCCGGCGTGAGTTCGCTCGCAACGAGACTCTGCGTCGCAATGTCGGTTGCTAAAACGTCCCAGCGCGTCGTGGAGCTCACGCGCGCGTGGAGTTCGTACCGATCGATGTGCTCGATCGAGTACGGTTTCGTCCATACGAGGTGCATCGACCGCGCCGCCGTGTACACGATTTGCGGACAGTCGTTCGTACACACGCCGTCGCTGACGTTGCCGTCCGGCGACCAACCACGTGCGTTCATCGCGCGTGCACGAAAGTAATAGACGCATCCTGGCGTCAATCCAGTCGCGACAAACTCGCGGTAGGTGTTATCGGCACAGCTGCGCAGCTGACTCACGTCGCTCACGTTGCTCTCCCACGCGATCTCCAGCTCCTGCAGCTGAAGCAGCTGTCGAAATGACTGCGTCGTGACAGCTGCGATCGCGCCAGTGCACTGACTCTGGACCGCAACGCGCACGACGTCTGCGCCATTGCGTTGTGGCAGTTGGAGCCGCATGCGGATGCGCGTGTCGCTCACTTCGACGATCGTCGGCGCGACCATCGCGCTTGGGACGTCGCTGTCGGTCGTACACTCTATTGGTAGTGAGCAATCGCTCCACCCAACGACGTGATTTCCTGCTTGGACGCGGATGCTGTAGCGCGACGCAGGCAGTAGGTCCGGTATCCGATAGAACGGTACGCTGCACTCGTCGCTGCTGTCGCTCGCACTGCCACCAAGCGACCACGTGAGCTTGAATTTGTACGTCGACGTTGCACTGCAGCGCGCGCGCCATGTGACAGTGAACGATGTCGATGTGACTGCGAGTGTCTGGACGTCCGTTGGTGCATTTGGTGGCGCTGTTGCGATTCGCCAGGCAATCGAGGCATCGATCATCGTGTGAGGTGTTGTTACAGCCAATAGACGATGGAACGAACACACGGGGACGTACGCTCCAGCAGTTGCTCGAGGTCGTGATCTTGTCTGTCGGCTGCAATTGCCATCGGCGTGAAGCCCGCCTATGGTCATATTGTCGCGTAGCGTAAGTGCGTCGGCGCATCAACACGGCGAGAGCCTGGTCGTGATGCA
Organism: Globisporangium camurandrum; assembly: GCA_023337595.1. Classification (NCBI taxonomy): domain Eukaryota; phylum Oomycota; class Peronosporomycetes; order Pythiales; family Pythiaceae; genus Globisporangium; species Globisporangium camurandrum. The sequence goes on from JAADXH010000066.1 coordinate 47,373, forward strand.
ACAGCAACGCACGTACGTACGCTGTTGAGCGCTGTCATGTTTGCACTGTGGCGCAAAATCTCGTGCACAATTGCTGGTCGGCCGTACCGAGCAGCCATGTGCAGCGCGGACTCGGAAGCTGGCGTTGTCGCATTGACGTTCGCACCTGCTTGGACGAGCACTTTCGTGACGTTGTCGGTCGGTAGTGCTGCAGCAGCGTGCAATGCGCTGTAGTGAAGCACCTGGATGTTTGTAGAGGATAGGGTGGCAGCACGTAGTCCATACTTAAGCCAAATGTGCGTTAAGTGTTGATACTGTTGACTGACGCTGCGATACGTACGCTGTGGTTCCGATTGATCGGAACGCCGCCACGGATGTATTGGTCGACCTTTTCGATGTCCCCTACGCTTGCGGCGCTGACAAAGTCGTCTACGAGCGACTGGAGCCGCAGTGGGCTCTGCGCTTGTTTCTGGAGACTCGCAATGCTCGTCCTCATGGTGGCTGAATTGCTACCGTCAATACTGCTGTCGCCATTGTGCGTGTTGCCATTCACTATGCGTGGCGAGCATTGTTGTTGCAACTACATGAAGCATCGTTTCGCAGTCGCATATCGTCAGCTGGCGCTCCCATAGCGAAGCGAAGAGCACTGCACACGGCATGTACGCACCGGCTCAAGCTGCGGTCGCTTGCGAGGCTTGTGCTTGGCGAGCGTGCGCAGCTGGCTCGTGATCGAGTCTGGCCGCACGCCACGGTCATCTCGGCGCTGCATGCGGCAAAGTGCATCGATACAAATCTGTGTCGCTTCAACATCGTAAGGTAAAAGACCAGATTATGGCGGAAAAATCGACAGCTAAGACAAACCTCAATAGAACAATCATGCAAATAGTGAGAACTGTGGTGTGGTGCTCATAAAAAAGAATGATGAATTGGCTGTTGAGCACACTATGTTGCTTTGCTTGTGATGTCAGAAATGCAATGCAAGACACATGCGAAGTTGGTGATTATTCCGGCCAATTATATTTACGGAACAGATTATGGCCGACCTCATGTCATACAAAATACTATCAAATTTGCTGCAACTGCTCACGCGAAAGAAGCCGACCTTGCATATCTATCGTCTTACGCTTACTATTGCACGC